>OZ024794.1:12884993-13007493 GCA_964017045.1 Omphiscola glabra | reverse complement strand
CTAAATTTCTATCCTTTTCTCCATCAATCTACCAATATATATAGATATAATTATCTCTATCTAAATTTCTATCCTTTTCTCCATCAATCTACCAATATATATATAGATATAATTATCTCTATCTAAATTTCTATCCTTTTCTCCATCAATCTACCAATATATATAGATATAATCCTTTCGAAGTTTGTAAGTGCAAACTGGTTTTTTACTGCTGCAATAGTAGTCATATTCGGGACTTGCTCTCCGTATTCGTTGTCACAAAAGTGTATCCGATTCTCTTGTATCCAATGCTGTTAGTTGCCACAAACCCGTTAGACTCACGAGTATCCAGGTAAACTGTTGAGTCGTGCTATTAAAAGCTGGAAGCTGGGCAGACTATCCGTGCCTATAAAACATGCCCAGGAGTTCTTATTTGTTGAAGGATTTGGAAACGGTTGTGTTCAACAGTGCTGCCGCTGCCTTTGATCTGAAGAGCTGTTCAATTTGAGAGATCTAAATTGGAAGTGGGTAATATTTCTCAACGCAGGTCTTCGGGAACCCGATGGCCAAACTTTGACTAAACACACTTATCAGGGGGGCGTAACTGCCCACGATTGACCTATTTATTTCAGGTGGGGGGCTCGGCATTCACGTTTGAGAACCAATGTTTTCAACAGATCGTTACAAGGGACCTGCCCACACATTGTGTAAAATCGGTGTTCTGTTGTGTGTACCAACTACTAATGGAGAGCTTCGTGAATGTAAACAATCCGGCGTTGTTGTCCCTGGGTTGTGTGATCTTAACAGCATTAACTACCCCCTCCACTGCAAGAACAACCCTGGGTTGTAAGAGTTAACGGGTGTAACTACCTTCACTACAAGAACAACCCTGGGTTGTCAGAGTTAACGGGTGTAACTACCTTCACTACAAGAACAACCCTGGGTTGTCAGAGTTAACGGGTGTAACTACCTTCACTACAAGAACAACCCTGGGTTGTCAGAGTTAACTGGTGTAACTACCTTCACTACAAGAACAACCCTGGGTTGTCAGAGTTAACGGATGTAACTACCTTCACTACAAGAACAACCCTGGGTTTTCAGAGTTAACGGGCGTAACTACCTTCACTACAAGAACAACCCTGGGTTATCAGAGTTAACGGGTGTAACTACCTTCACTACAAGAACAACCCTGGGTTGTCAGAGTTAACTGGTGTAACTACCTTCACTACAAGAACAACCCTGGGTTGTCAGAGTTAACGGGTGTAACTACCTTCACTACAAGAACAACCCTGGGTTGTCAGAGTTAACGGGTGTAACTACCTTCACTACAAGAACAACCCTGGGTTGTCAGAGTTAACGGGTGTAACTACCTTCACTACAAGAACAACCCTGGGTTGTCAGAGTTAGCAGGTTAACAACAGGTGTGCCTATACCTCCACAACAAACGCAGTGACGTGAGGCCGTCGCAACTCTTTTTTGAACTTTATTTGTGGCCGTGTTGAAATGTTGGCATCAACTGGACATCACTCAACCTCCTTAAGTCTAAATTGTGCTGCTTCATCCCTTGATCTCATTCGTGACGTGAAAGGTTAACATGACCCGTCGTACCTGAAAGATTTAGTTGCCACCAGCCGGAGCAGCATCGTCAAGTCAAGAGAGAAATAAGAACCGGGTCAGAGAGAAATAGGAACCGGGTCAGAGAGAAATAGGAACCAGATCGGAGAGAAATAGGAATCAGATCAGAGAGAAATAGGAACAAGATCAGAGAGAAATAGGAACCAGATCGGAGAGAAATAGGAATCAGATCAGAGAGAAATAGGAACCAGATCAGAGAGAAATAGGAACCAGATCAGAGAGAAATAGGAATCAGATCAGAGAGGAATAAGAACCAGATCAGAGAGAAATAGGAACCAGATCAGAGAGAAATAGGAACCAGATCGGAGAGAAATAGGAACCAGATCAGAGAGAAATAGGAACCAGATCAGAGAGAAATAGGAACCAGATCAGAGAGAAATAGGAACCAGACCTTTGATAAGTGATTTTGAGCCGGAATCTTTATATTTTAGTTTGAATACGGAACTACTGCGCACACATTTATGGTGCACGAACTCATGTAGCACCAACTCACTGAGATTCGTGTCATGCACTATGCCGATGATTATATAATTAAAATAATGTGCTAATCAGCAAAATACACTGCAAGAATCTGAGGGAGTTCGTGCACCATAAATTTGTGCACAGTGAAATCGTGAGCCATGGTGCCCAATTAGCTGGTGCACAGTGACTTCTTGAGCTATTGTGTAACATGAGCTAGTGCACCATGGCTTCGTAAGCAAAGGTTTATCAAGAGCTGTTGCAGTGTGACCTAGAGAGCCATGGTGTACCATGAACAGTGTGAATTAGTGAGCCATGGTGTACCATGAGCAGTGTGACGTAGTGAGCCATGGTGTACCATGAACAGTGTGACCTAGTGAGCCATGGTGTACCATGAACAGTGTGACCTAGTGAGCCATGGTGTACCATGAACAGTGTGACCTAGTGAGCCATGGTGTACCATGAGCAGTGTGACTTAGTGAGTCATGGTGTACCATGAACAGTGTGACCTAGTGAGCCATGGTGTACCATGAGCAGTGTGACTTAGTGAGCCATGGTATACCATGAGCAGTGTGACCTAGTGAGCCATGGTGTACCATGAGCTGTTGCAGTGTGACTTAGTGAGCCATGGTGTACCATGAGCAGTGTGACCTAGTGAGCCATGGTATACCATGAGCAGTGTGACTCAGTGAGCCATGGTATACCATGAGCTGTTGCAGTGTGACTTAGTGAGCTATGCTGAGCCATAAGCGGGTGCCGGATTCAAACTGACATATAAAGATTTTGTCTTAACATCGGGGACCTGAGGATCGGTTTTTCTTTCTTTCTTATATGACCGTCTCCCCACAGATATAACGGATTCTTATTTCTCTCTTATGTGACGGTCTCTCCTACCGATATAACGGGTTCTTGCTTCTCTCTTATGTGACGGTCTCCCCCACCGATATAACGGATTCTAGGAGACTTGAATGTTTCTGTTTGATAAGACTAATAACAGCGTGTAGCATTGTGAGTGATCTCAGTAATTAAACACGGTTGCTTTGTGAGCAAGCTGGCAAGACGGGGGCGAGTGATTAACGATGAGGGAGAGTGAGTACAATTTTTTAGCTTTGGGCTGGGGGGGGGGGGGCATTTAAGATGTGTACTTGATCATTTGGAAAGCGTAAATGGTTGGAGTGGTTGGTAGTTTGGGGCTGAAAATGTTTTAAGAATGCAGGTATTTAGTAGCGTCCAGTGCGGGATGAAAGTGTTGAAAGGTCGAGGGTATTGGGTAACATGGGCTGGGATAGGGAGAGATGAAAATGCTGATAGACTGAGGGTATTGGGTAACATGGGGTGGTGTGGGGAGAGATGAAAATGCTGATAGACTGAGGGTATTGGGTAAAATGGGGTGGTGTGGGGAGAGATGAAAATGCTGATAGACTGAGGGTATTGGGTAACATGGGGTGGTGTGGGGAGAGATGAAAATGCAAATAGACTGAGGTTATAGGGTAACATGGGGTGGTGTGGGGAGAGATGAAAATGCTGATAGACTGAGGGTATTGGGTAACATGGGTGAGGAGAGATAAGAAGATTGAACGGCTGAAGAGATTGGGTAACTTGGGATGTTTCTAAAACACTTAAGAGATGTTTCAAGATTGGGGAGGTGGGACAAAAGTGGGACAACAGTGGGACAACAGTGGCTGGAGAAACACAAAAGTCTTAGTAGAGATTCAAACAAGGTAGCTTGAGGGAGAATGGGTCAGAGAGATGGACACAGTCGGAGAGAATGGGTCAGAGAGATGGACACACAGTCGGAGAGAATGGGTCAGAGAGATGGACACACAGTCGGAGAGAATGGGTCAGAGAGATGGACACACAGTCGGAGAGAATGGGTCAGAGAGATGGACACACAGTCGAAGAGAATGGGTCAGAGAGGTGGACACAGAGACGGAGATATTGAGTCAGAGAGATGGACACACAGTCGGAGAGAATGGGTCAGAGAGATGGACACACAGTCGGAGAGAATGAGTCAGAGAGATGGACACACAGTCGGAGAGAATGGGTCAGAGAGATGGACACACAGACGGAGAGAATGAGTCAGAGAGATGGACACACAGACGGAGAAAGTGTGTCATAGAGATCGACACAGAGACGGAGAGATTAGGTCAGAGAGATGGACACACAGACGGAGAGAATGAGTCAGAGAGATGGACACACAGACGGAGAGATTGAGTCAGAGAGATGGACACACAAACGGAGAGAATGTGTCAGAGAGATCGACACACAGACGGAGAGATTGAGTCAGAGAGATGGACACACAGACGGAGAGATTGATAGAAATATCAGACATTATATAAGGATATTAGACAAAAATTCACATTTTGGATTATGGGCATTAATAGAGACGAACAGTTTTAAGAAACATGAGAGAGAACAATTATACATCGAGGATTTGGATTCTAGGACATTTCATATTATGACATGGTTGGTAGGACATTAAGTGGTGGTTCATGAGTTGGTAGGACACAAGTTGGTAGGAAATGACTTGTTATGACTTGAAAGAATTGAATATTTAGAAAGTGAAGATAAAAAACATGAGGTTTATATTACAAAGTTTAATATCAACCGTTTTCTCCATGTTCTTGACAAAGGCTGGCACACAATTTGTCTACTGGGAAAACCCAAAACTCCATTGATTCATCTCGTCTCGCGCACTTTTGGGACCCACGTGGTCGTACTTATTTATTGGAATATTATGCTTCCATTTTTTTTTCGCCATTTAGATGGATACTAAATAATTATTAAAGAGTCTACGGTCAAGGCTTGTTATTTTGAAGTAAGTCGGATAGATGTCTATGTTTTATATAGAGATTTTCTGTGTAAAGTCAGAATGAAATAAAGATATCAAATATAAGGAGCAGTAGAACAATAAGGTTGATTTGAACCGGTTTTCTGGTTCTGGTTCTGGTAGGGAACGTTGCTGCATATGTACAACGGTTGGGGAGGCGATGCTGCAATCCTAAGGGCTCCTAGCAGATGTCATGGCAGCCTTGAAGATTTCGATAGATGTCGAGTTCACGGCGGTATTGTCCAGGTGGTTCCAAGCGATAAATTAATAGGGGGGTGAATTTGAAAGGTGTGTTATTAGTTGGGTTTGGTTAAGTTGGAAATATTTCAAAACACGTTTCAATTTATGAAATTCATGATTTCTAAACAGCGCGGTTAACGAGGGGGGGGGGGAATCTTTTATTTACATTTTTTTTATATGTCGTATGTTGGATGAAGTCGTTTAAGAGAGGGACGCGCAACGGAGGTTTTACTGTATCATTATTTATAGAAACATTGTATGTCTGGCATCTACTACCCATGAAGTTCCTTAATTCGTTTTATAAGGACCCCCAGCTCAGACGGGCAGTCAACAGTGAGCTATTTGTGAGGTCAGGGTTACGTGTACTTTAACGTGCACCCTTACGTACTTAGTGCGGGATATAATTGAGACACGCGCCTAGGGGCGTAGCGCCTTTTAGGAGCGCAGCGCCTTTTAGGAGCCCAGCGCCTTTTAACATCTTGTTGTGTACCAGCTTTAACATCTCGTTGTGTACCAGCTTTAACATCTTGTTGTGTACCAGCTTTAACATCTTGTTGTGTACCAGCTTTAACATCTCGTTGTGTGCCAGCTTTAACATCTTGCTGTGTACCAGCTTTAACATCTTGTTGTGTAACAGTTGTGTTCTGACTATATGTGATGTGTTTTCTGACTATTTATGTGTTTTGAGAAGGGCAAAGTGATTTTTTAGTTTAAAAGAAAAACAAATATTATTCCATTTTTGTTTTTTTTCAGTTCGCTCAAAAAATGAACGGCGCTTTTACACAGAGATCGCTGTCAAAGAAATTTTTGTCAAAAGAGATTGTTGTCACAGAGATTGTTGTCACAGGGATTGTTATCACAGAGATTGTTGTCACAGATATTGTTGTCACAGAGATTGTTGTCACAGAGATTGTTACAATATATTGGATGAGCATCAGACGTAATGGCTCTTGCAGTCAGTCGTATTGTATTAGCCGATAATTACACCCAGGGGTGATTACAACAAGGGTGTTTCTACTTAGGGCGGCTTACACTCAAGGGTGATTTCATTAAGGGCTGCTTAGGCTCAAGTGGTGCTTAGACTCAAGGGTGCTTGCACTCATCGCTGCTTACACTCACGGTGCTTACACTCACGGTGCTTACACTCAGGGGTGCTTACAACCAGTTGCTGCATATACCAAGAATTGCATATATTTTTAGGATGCATGCATCACTTAGAAAATGCTACAGTTACAAAACGATCCTTTAAATGTCGATAATAACAGAATTTCTTGGCAAAGACCACCGGTCCACAATTGTGGATATCATGTACTGAGCATCCTTGGCAAAGACCACCGGTCCACAATTGTGGATATCATGTACTGAGTATCCTTGGCAAAGACCACCGGTCCACAATTGTGGATATCATGTACTGAGTATCCTTGGCAAAGACCATCGGTCCACAATTGTGGATATCATGTACTGAGTATCCTTGGCAAAGACCACCGGTCCACAATTGTGGATATCATGTACTGAGCATCCTTGGCAAAGACCACCGGTCCACTATTGTGGATAGAATGTACTGAGTATCCTTGGCAAAGACCACCGGTCCACAATTGTGGATATCATGTACTGAGCATCCTTGGCAAAGACCATCGGTCCACTATTGTGGATAGAATGTACTGAGTTTTGGTGGATATTTTATTTGTTTCGAAACAAAAGGAAAGAGAATTTGTCCGCACAGACTGGCAGTGATCTGCCCTTAAGCTGGTCATAATTGTGCTTGAGCAGGCTCGAATCCCTTTGGGAAATCTCTAAATAGGGTTATCCTGAGGATAGAGACCGAGGATAACAGTAACATTGGAATAACAAAATAGAAATATTGGGTACAATGTATGGGATGAACTAAATAATTCATTAGTTGAACTTCACTGCCCTTAATCACATAGTAGTTTTTCAATAGTGGACCAGTAACAAACAAAGTGGGAATCATAATATACCATGACCTAAATCATAAATTATGTCAACGGCTGTTCAAAATATTATTTTTTCAATACAATATCTTTATGAGTTGTTTAAAATTACACATCCTTTGCGAAATCTTAATATTAAAAAAGTCTACTAACCGCTTGAGAATCCATGTCAGCTTGATAACCCATGTCAGCTTGAGAACCCATGTCAGCTTGAGAACCCATGTCAGCTTGAGAACCCATGTCAGCTTGAGAACCCATGTCAGCTTAAGAACCCATGTCAGCTTAAGAACCCATGTCAGCTTAAGAACCCATGTCAGCTTGAGAACCCATGTCAGCTTGAGAACCCATGTCAGCTTGAGAACCCATGTCAGCTTGAGAACCCATGTCAGCTTGAGAACCCATGTCAGCTTAAGAACCCATGTCAGCTTGAGAACCCATATCAGCTTAAGAACCCATGTCAGCTTAAGAACCCATGTCAGCTCCATGGCCTCAAGCAAATTTCAAATCTTTTTAACATTAAAAAAAACCATTTGTGAAATACTCTCAAACCCATATTTTTCTTTTCCCATTTTCTTTTATATTTGAGATTTTGTTAATGATTCACTTCAGGGGCCTCCATCTCATACCCAGCTCACAAGAAAGATTTTCGAAAACCTCGTACTATGAGGAAACTCTGTGTGTGTGTGTGTGTGTGTGTGTGTGTGTGTGTGTGTGTGTGTGTGTGTGTGTGTGTGTGTGTGTGTATGTGTGTGTATGTGTGTGTGTGTGTGTGGTTGGTGGTTAAAACATTTTTATGGAAAAAGTATTGATTTAATCTTGTTGTTTTTAATTCAGGAACATGGTCTTTTCTTTGTGGCTTTATAAACTTAACTCATTTCCCCATAGCCACTCAATCTCATTCATTCTGCCCCCTTCCTCTCTCCCCCCTCTCTCTCTCTCTCTCTCTCACACACACACACACACACGCACGCACACCCAAGAACACACAATTTCACTATACTGATGCTCCCAACCATCACGAACTTTCATTTTACGAATATTCACCGATTCCCTCAAACCTGTCCTCAAAGTAAAATTTGTTGGGAGTCTAAAAAAAAATGTTAGCAACATAGTAAACGAGTCTATATGAACGAGTCTATATGCATACGTCTATACGAACAAGTCTATATGAACGAGTCTATATGAATAAGTCTATGTGAACAACTCTATATGAACGAGTCTATATGAATAAGTCTATTTGAACAAGTCTATATGAACGAGTCTATATGAATAAGTCTATGTGAACAACTCTATATGAATAAGTCTATATGAATAAGTCTATATGAACGAGTCTATATGAACAAGTCTATATGAACGAGTCTATATGAATGAGTCTATTTGTGAGCAAGCGAATATGAATAAGTCTACATGAGCAATTTATATGAGCACGTCTATCTGAACGAGTCTATATGAACAAATCTATATAAATAGGTCTATATGAACAAGTGTATATAAATAGTGTATGTGAACAAGTCTATATGAACACGTGTATATAAATAGTGTATGTGAACAAGTCTATATGAACGCGTCCATTTGAATAAGTCTTTATGAACGTCCCAACATTAGTCACAAATATTGAGTTGGCAACAGTGGGAATATTCTGGCAACCCTTCATGTTCTTCACTCCTTATTCCACACTCCCTATTCCACACTCCATATTCCACACTCCTTATTCAACACTCCTTATTCCACACTCCCTCTTCCACGCTCCTTATTCCAATTTCACTATTCCACATTCCTTTTTCCACACTCCCTATTCCCCACGCCCTATTTATTACTTTCTATTCCTCACTTCCTATTTATTACTTCTTATTCCTCCCTCCATTTTTATCACTTCTAATTCCTTACTCCATATTTATCTATTCTTTTTGACACTACATATTGCACACTTCCTATTCCTTGCTCACTATTCTTCACTCCCTATTTCACACTCCCTACATAATCATGAATTGCTATGCCTCACCACGTCACATTCGAAACTGTCAGCTTACAGTTGCACGTTCTCTACCAGTTATCACCTTTAATCCTGCCAAATTTCTTCTTACTAACTTTTTATCCAAACCAGGCCTGCACAACTCAAAATGTAAGGCGGGCCGTAATACTTTATGAAAAACTTGTGCGGGCCAAGAGTAAATAGGACAGGGGGTTGGGAAGCTATTAAGAAAATAATAAGAATAAATAATATTTCGTTACTTCGCCGGCCGCAAAGTGGGTGCTGGCGGGCCGCATGCGCCCCGCGGGCCGTATGTTGTGCCGGCCTGATCTAAACCATCTCGTACACACTTTCTTTCTCTGACATTCCAGTCTGCCACACGTCCATCCATGTAAACACCCGTTCTCCTGCCACACGTCCACCCATGTAAACACCAGTTCTCCTACCACAAGTCCATCCATGTAAACACCCGTTCTCCTGCCACACGTCCATCCATGTAAACACCCGTTCTCCTGCCACACGTCCATCCATGTAAACACCCACACTCCTGCCACACGTCCATCCATGTAAACACCCACACTCCTGCCACACGTCCATCCATGTAAACCCACACTTTCCTACCAATTCGCCTCAAACCCATCTTGTCACCTACCTCTGTTTTCTTTTCTTTCCTTCACTCTTCACTATATTCTTTCCCCCACCCCATTCTTAAATACTCTCACACCTTGTTCCTCCACAACCCCCTTCCACCAATCCCCACCCTCTCCGTTTCCACTCATGCCAGCAAACAATCATGTCATCGATCAGCTGTTTGGTCCGGCAGGGAAAGCAGAGCTGCTGCGTCCCTCACGTCTGATGCACACCGACATCTGTTAATACGCACACGTCTTGTGACGTGGCTGGTTGACGTCACTTTTAGACATGGAGATTTATTTATATAACATCCTCTGAGCCTTGTATGAGCTGGTCACATATGCTGGCCACAGTTGCTGGTCACATATGATGGCCACAGTTGCTGGTCACATATGATGGCCACAGTTGCTGGTCACATATGCTGGCCACAGTTGCTGGTCACATATGCTGGCCACAAATGCCGGCCACATATGCTGGCCACATGTAGTGGCCACAAGTGCTGCTCCCATATTCTGGCCACAAATACTGGCAACATATACTGCCTACAATTGGTGGCCACATATACTGCTCACAAATGCTGGCCACGGAGTCATCATATAAGTAATATCATTGATTTAGGTCAGGTTTTTGTGTTGATTTGGAAGATGCCTTTTGACTGCCGAAATAATACCATATAATGATGAGCCATGACCTTACAAGACCTACAAAAAAGGTCTCTGGTATCTACACAAAATGGAGAAAAACCAAATTTATTTAGCAACAATATAACTTTCTGCTTTCAGAGCCAATTAGGAGCCAATACGGGACACAGAAGACCAGTTTGAACCAGCCCAGGTCGATCACGGCTTTGCGCCGTCTGTTCACACATTAATGGCTGATTACCACAGGACGCCTACAGCAAACGATAAAACACATTTATGACACGGGAAATATTAGCGTCAGGGGCGGCACCAGCAGACAGCAAGTAATATTCAAAAGCGTCGGAAAGAAATGAATTTTTTAGTTTCCGGATGGGCGGTGGGGTTCAATGATTCCAGCACGGAAAAATAATTAATGCTTTTTTTAAGGGTTGCCACAATAATTTATTTAAAAAATTATGTCTGTGTATTCAAACAAGACACGAAACTTAGATATTAAGTTCTTGTCAGCCTTTATCCCAACCTCTGTCTGTACTCATAATATCAACTTGTCAGCTCTTATCCCAACCTTTGTCTAAACTCATAATATCAACTTGTCGGCCCTTATCCCAACCGTTGTCTACACTCATGATATCAACTTGTCAGGCTTTATCCCAACCTTTGTCTACACTCATAATATCAACTTGTCAGCCCTTATCCCAACCGTTATCTACACTCATATAAGTGGATGTATCCCAAAATGTCAAAAGATTTTTCTAGACAATGACGGTAAATGTTTCAGACAACGATATAGCGAATATTTATTGTTAATTGTCTTGATGAGACACGTGCGACTAACCGTTCGAATAGTCAATATTTTCTAATGGATTAAGCATTTGATTTATTTATATCCAATTGTTATTATTATGTATTGTATGTATGGCATCTTTCCGTCTACGAGAGACGATAGATTATCTTGTCTGGTTGCAGCTCTTCGTGTGGCTAATGAGACCGATCCTTGAATGGCAGTCTCTTGTGCATGTCCCGCACACGAATGCAGTGGAGTAGTGTTTTCTTGCCTTTCTCCGCGCTCTCTTCACAGCTGCTTCCGCCCTGTAGACCTCCTCGGCACGTAGTGATCCTTTCTTCACGATGCCCCGCCATGTGGATCGATCCTCCGCCAAGCCCTCCCAATTTGAGATGTTGATGTTAGCCGCCTTCATATCTCTTTTGCAAATGTCTATGTATCTGAGACGAGGCCGTCCAACTGACCTTTTCCCTATCGCCAGCTCGCTGTACAGCACGTCCTTAGGTATGCGACCAGGTTGCATTCGCTTGACGTGCCCAAGCCAGCGGAGGCGTCTTTGGATTAAAATGGCTGGGACGCTGCACATATTTGTTTGAGACAGGACATCCGTGTTGGGGACTTTTTCCTGCCATTTGATGTCAAGGATGCGGCGCAGGCATCTGAGGTGGAAGCCATTGAGCCTTTTTTCGTGCCTGTTGTATGTGGTCCAAGACTCGCAGCCATAGAGGAGTGTGCTCAGTACGCAGGCCTGGTATACCTGCAGCTTAGTTCTTGTTGTGAGCTTGGCATTGGACCAGACTCTTTTCTTCAATCTCGTCATGACAGTTGCGGCCCTCCCTATCCTACCACTTATCTCATCCTCCATTGAGAGGATGCTCGAAATGGTCGACCCTAGATATGTGAATCTGTCAACAGCATCCAAGTTGCAGTCGTCGATGGAGATAGTGGGAGGAGATTCAGCGTCCTGAGCCATAATGTTGGTTTTCTTTAAGCTGATGATCATGCCAAACTCTTTGCAGGCAGCGGATAAACTGGATACAAGGCTCTGCAGGCCGTCTGCTGAGTGAGATACTAAAGCGGCGTCATCTGCAAATAAGAGCTCACGTAGCATGACCTTTCTTATTTTGGTCTTAGCTCTAAGGCGCGCAATGTTGAACAATCTCCCGTCTGCTCTAGTGTGGATGTATATCCCCTCGCTGTTGTTCTTGAAGGCATACTGGAGTAAGATGGAGAAGAAGATTGCAAATAAAGTAGGAGCTAGCACGCAGCCTTGCTTTACTCCACTACTTACTGGAAAAGCTTCTGAGGTGGCACCGTCATAGCATACTGTGCCCTGCATGTTATAGTGGAACTGCTCGATGATGTTAAGCAGACGTGCAGGGCAGCCTATTTTTTTTAGGATCTGGAAGAGGCCGCTTCTGCTGACAAGATCAAAAGCTTTAGTGAGGTCGACAAACGCTATGTATAGAGGCATATGTTGTTCCCTGCATTTCTCCTGCAACTGGCGCAGAGAGAAGATCATGTCCATGGTTGACCTACCGGCTCGAAAGCCACATTGCGATTCTGGGAGTACACGCGCTGCTAGGGTCTGCAAGCGTGTTAATGCAACTCGGGCGAAGGCCTTTCCAACTATGCTAAGAAGGAAGATTCCACGATAGTTGTTGCAGTCACTCTTGTCTCCTTTGTTCTTGTACAATGTAACAATGTTTGCATCTTTCAACTCTTGTGGTAGCTGTCCCTGTTCCCAGCACATGGTAAGGAGATCGTGCAAGGGCCGTAATAGAACTTCCTTTCCACATTTGAGAACCTCTGGTGGAATTCCATCATTGCCAGGGGCTTTCCCACAGGCGAGACAATCGATGGCTCTACGTACCTCTTCTAGGGTGGGTAGGGTGTCAAGCTCATCCATGACCGGCAGGTCTGGGATATCGTCCAGAGCAGCGGTTGAGACATGGTTCATTGTTGCGTATAGTTCCAAGTAGTGCTCAATCCACCGTTTGAGTTGTTTATCCCGATCAGTAATAAGTTCCCCTGTTTTTGACATTAAGGGCACAGTCTTGGAGGTCAGAGGCCCTGTTGCTTGTTTTATATTCTCGTACATAGCCTTTGCATCTCCTCTATCAGCAGCTGACTGTATGCTGGAGCTTAGATTGAGCCAATATGTGTTAGCGTAGTGGCGAGCTGCCTGCTGGGTGTTTGTCTTGGCACTTTTAAGAGTTTGTAGAGTGGCTGGGCAAGGCGTGTCTTTATAAGCCAAGAGAGCCTTTCTTTTAGCATCAGTGACATGCTTCATTTCCTGCCAGTGAGCCTCGAACCAATCTGCACTTTTGCGTTCTCTCTTGCCAAATGCCGTGATAGCCGAGTTATAGATAGTGTCCCGCAGATGTGACCATTGGGACTCAACAGTGTCTATTGGTGGCATTTGTTCAAGAGCTTCTTGTAATCTATGGTTATATTCTTCCGTTCTCTCTGGGTTATTGGTGGAGTATGTGCTTATGCGAGGTTTGCCCTTGTTTTTGGTGTGATACAGTTTCTTTGGCAGTAACCTTATCTTGCTAGCCACTAAGGAATGATCTGTGTCGCAGTCTGCGCTATGGTAGCTGCGAGTGAGGAGGACACTAGCCAGTTGTGTGCGTCTTGTAATTATGAGATCTATCTGGTGCCAGTGTTGGGAGCGGGGATGCCTCCATGATACTTGGTGAATAGCCTTACAGTTGAAGTAGGTATTTGTTACACATAGTCCATGTAAGCAGCATATTTCCAGTAGCCTCTGCCCATTTTCATTTAGCCTGCCTCTTCCGAAATGACCAAGGCATGTAGGCCAGGCCATGTAATCACTTCCCACTCTCGCATTGAAGTCACCCAAGAGGTAAATTGCTTCATTGTTGGGTATGCTGGCTATTGTTTGATTTAGATCTCCATAGAACTGATCTTTCGCTTCTGAGCTGGAGGAAAGTGTTGGAGCATAAGCACTGATGATGTTGGCAAATCCAGAAGACGTTGATAGACGTATGGTAAGTATTCTATTTGTGCCCTTTGTCGGGGGTTCTATGGATGAGCATAGTACGTTTTTAATAGCAAAACCAATTCCATGTTGTCTTGGTGCGTCCATTGGTCCACCCTGCCAGAAGAAAGTGTAGTTGTTTTCTTTTATGGTACCACATTCCGGGAGCCTGGTCTCCTGGAGGCAAGCAATATCAATGTTTAGTCTGCTAAGCTCTCTATCAATGATAGCTGTCTTCCTTGCGTCGTCAATGAGCTGCAGGTCGGCAGTAATGCCCGGACACATAGTCCTTACGTTCCAGCTTGCTAGTCGAAGAGCTGGTGTCTTCTTTTCTTTTGTTTTCTTATTTCTAGGTGCATGTTTCTGTGGCCTACTTGTTGAGATGACCCTCTGATCTCCACTCACCCAGTGAAGATAAAGCCTGGGCGAAGTAGTATGGAGAACCAGCTGCTGCCCAACCAGCAGATCCCCCCTCTCCACGCCACTGGTGGATCCAAGGGATCGAGTAGTGTCGATACGGCTTGGCACCATTGGCGTCGCAGGAGCTGCCGGAATGCAAATGATTTCAAAAACAGACCGCCTAAGGAGCTCCAATTCCTGATTTTCTGTCGGGGTTTACTCCCTTAGCCTTTCCCATCAGGGTATATCCACAAGGCAGCAGAGGTTTGGAGTCAGAGTTTCCCTCTCCTAGATGAGCTACCGGCCATGGTTTACGGGTCTCATCTACCCGAAGCTAATGGTTTTGAGCTTTTTTTTTTTTTTATGTGTTGATATTTTATCGAGAAATTGTGTCGCGGCATAAATACGCAATTTCCGGTTTTTTTGTCTCTCAAGAAGCAAATATTCCCACTTTCGTTAGTCGATCTCTTATACCTTTTCTGCTGTCTTCCGATTAGTTTTATCCATTTTCTTCTCCTTTGAATTATTGGTACGTTTTATGAACACTGTCCGCTTTCTAGGCATGTTGCAGTTTGAATTTTTATTTGGGGACTACACCAATTTCTGATTTCAGCCATCTTGTTGTTAACCGGAAGCATTATTATGAGTGGTAGAAGTATTCATTATATTTTCAATGAAAGACGTCATGGGGACGGGGCGACGAGGTTCTGTTGTGTCTTCACCGAATCCGCCACTGATGCCGCAGCTGAATCCGTCACTGAAGCCACAGCTGAATCCGCCACTGAAGCCACAGCTGAAGCCGCCACCGATGCCACAGCTGAAGCCGCCACTGAAGCCGCCACTGAAGCCGCCACTGGATCTGCCACTGGATCCATCACATAACCCGTCATAGGCGTATACTCATCCAATTGTTCGCAAACAAAGTTTGTAATTAAACTGCTACGTAAACCATCAGTTTAAGATGACGGTGTTGATCTATGAAATTGTGGCAGGTTTGTTGTTGTTGTCTTTTGGTGAAACCGTGAAATGAAAGAACTGTCTCAAAACCCCCGCAATTATTTTTGTCCTACGTTTCGGGAAAAGCCACCTAGGGCAAAATGTAATCAAATGTGGGAAGGCTTCTCGTTTTTCTTTTTTATTTTTGTCTTGCTCCTTGATTATGATTAAGATGGCTAACACCGATCCAAGACTCTATCTACTTCTGTAGTGGACTAATCTAAGACAAAACTAAAGACGACAAGATGATGGTGAAAAGTACTTAAATGTTGCAGTTGCAGCAGAGCCAATGCGTCTCTTCGTGCGTGTCTTTTGCATTAAGTCATAACTTTGCTATCGGCGAATGCATTGCAAGTGGGACGATGGATAAGTTACAGGCATGAAACAGACCTGTAACAAGAGAGTCATCTTCAGATGACATGTTCAGATGATATGTTCAGATGACATGTTCAGACGACATGTTCAGAAGACATGTTCAGAAGACATGTTCAGATGACATGTCAGATGACATGTTCAGATGACATGTTCAGATGACGTGTTCAGATGACATGTTCAGATGACATGTTAAGATTACATGTTCAGATTACATCTTCAGATGACATGTTTAGATGACATGTTCAGATTACATCTTCAGATGACATGTTCAGATTACATCTTCAGATGACATGTTCAGACTATCGCAATGAAAGATCCCCGGGGCAATCTTTCACACATTTCATTTCTTTTCCTGCCATTGATTGTAATCGAGAAGAAATGTTCATTTCTTTTAGTGCATATGGAAACTGTCATTAATTATGTGATTAAATGTTGACTTGGCTTAGCTCAGGCGATAAACATCGATCGGTCCACAGGATGCTGTCCCTTTGTGGAGCTCTTCCAAATAAGGAGGACTGCTGTCAATAACAAGTGAACATACGCGACTAAGTGAGGATGGCTGTAGCCGGAGAGATTTCGGACAGTTTGTCAACACGACACGACTTGTGGTCCCGGGGGAAATGGCCGTCGGCCCAACTTGATATGCCCTAACCATTCAGCACGGTTGGACAAAGAATGAATAGTCTCATAGAAAGTATGGATAGTCTCAAAGAAAGCATGGATAGTCTCATAAAAAGCATGGATGTTGTCATAGAAAGCATGGATAGTCTCATAAAAAGTATGGATGGTATCATAGAAAGCATGGATAGTCTCATAAAAAGCATGGATGGTATCATAGAAAGCATGGATAGTCTCATAAAAAGCATGGATGGTATCATAGAAAGCATGTATAGTCTCATAAAAAGCATGGATGGTATATAAATCATGGATAGTCTCATAAAAAGCATGGATGGTATCATAGAAATCATGGATAGCAACTAAAGATACTGCCACATTTCAGCAACTAAAGATACTGCCACATTTCAGCAACTAAAGATACTGCCACATTTCAGCAACTAAAGATACTGCCACATTTCAGCAACTAAAGATACTGCCACATTTCAGCAACTAAAGATACTGCCACATTTCAGCAACTAAAGATACTGCCACAATTCAGCAACTAAAGATGCTGCCACAATTCAGCAACTAAAGATGCTGCCACAATTCAGCAACTAAAGATTCTGCCACATTTCAGCAACTAAAGATGCTGCCACAATTCAGCAACTAAAGATACTGCCACATTTCAGCAACAGGTCAATTTGTTTAGTTTATTTAGTGTAACCACTTTCAAAGCAAGTAGCCCGCTTCAAAATCGCTCTTTAACTTTAACAAATAAATTGAAATTTTGTTTCCAGACTTGTTGATACATATCAGCACCTGTTTTCCCATCATGCCTCTGTTACTCAAGTTATGTATGATAAACAGTTTGTACCAAGGCAGAAATGGGTTAGTAAAACGTAAGATCGCGGCTTTCAGTGAGGCGGAAGTAGAGACTAAAATATAAATCAACAAAATGTATTTATTGTTCGTATTGATCATCACGTGACAAAGACCTATATGAAACAAACTAACTGAGACACAGTGATATCATTGTAGCATTGCTCATCACGTGACAAAGGCCTATATGAAACAAACTAACTGAGACACAGTGATATCATTGTAGCATTGCTCATCACGTGACAAAGTCCTATATGAAACAAACTAACTGAGACACAGTGATATCATTGTAGCATTGCTCATCACGTGACAAAGACCTATATGAAACTAACTAACTGAGACACAGTGATATCATTGTAGCATTGCTCATCACGTGACAAAGACCTATATGAAACAAACTAACTGAGACACAGTGATATCATTGTAGCATTGCTCATCACGTGACAAAGGTCTATATGAAACTAACTAACTGAGACACAGTGCTATCATTGTAGCATTGCTCATCACGGGACAAAGGACTATATGAAACTAACTAAATGAGACACAGTGCTATCATTGTAGCATTGCTCATCACGTGACAAAGGCCTATATGAAACTAACTGAGACACAGTATTATCATTGTAGCATTGCTCATCACGTGACAAAGGCCTATATGAAACTAACTAACTGAGACACATTGATATCATTGTAGCATTGCTCATCACGTGACAAAGGCCTATATGAAACTAACTGAGACACAGTATTATCATTGTAGCATTGCTCATCACGTGACAAAGGCCTATATGAAACTAACTAACTGAGACACATTGATATCATTGTAGTATTGCTCATCACGTGACAAAGACCTATATGAAACAAACTAACTGAGACACAGTATTATCATTGTAGCATTGCTCATCACGTGACAAAGGCCTATATGAAACAAACTAACTGAGACACAGTGATATCATTGTAGTATTGCTCATCACGTGACAAAGACCTATATGAAACAAACTAACTGAGACACAGTGATATCATTGTAGTATTGCTCATCACGTGACAAAGGCCTATATGAAACAAACTAACTGAGACACAGTGATATCATTGTAGCATTGCTCATCACGTGACAAAGACCTATATGAAACAAACTAACTGACACACAGTGATATCATAAACTGCTTCCGTTAAGTTTCAATTTCGAGCTTTGATTATGCACCAATGATTAAACCAAGGTCAGGCCATGGTGTTTAGGTCATGTCTCGCGGACCCAGTATCTGTGTCCGGCCATGGTGTTTAGGTCATGTCTCGTGGACCCAGAGTCTGTATCAGGCCATGGTGTTTAGGTCATGTCTCGCGGACCCAGTGTCTGTGTCTGGCCATGGTGTTTAGGTCATGTCTCGCGGACCCAGTGTCTGTGTCAGGCCATGGTGTTTAGGTCATGTCTCGCGGACCCAGTGTCTGTGTCAGGCCATGGTGTTTAGGTCATGTCTCGCGGACCCAGTGTCTGTGTCCGGCCATGGTGTTTAGGTCATGTCTCGCGGACCCAGTGTCTGTGTCCGGCCATGGTGTTTAGGTCATGTCTCGCGGACCCAGTGTCTGTGTCTGGCCATGGTGTTTAGGTCATGTCTCGCGGACCCAGTGTCTGTGTCAGGCCATGGTGTTTAGGTCATGTCTCGCGGACCCAGTGTCTGTGTCCGGCCATGGTGTTTAGGTCATGTCTCGCGGACCCAGTGTCTGTGTCTGGCCATGGTGTTTAGGTCATGTCTTGCGGACCCAGTATCTGTGTCCGGCCATGGTGTTTAGGTCATGTCTCGCGGACCCAGTGTCTGTGTCCGGCCATGGTGTTTAGGTCATGTCTTGCGGACCCAGTATCTGTGTCCGGCCATGGTGTTTAGGTCATGTCTCGCGGACCCAGTGTCTGTGTCCGGCCATGGTGTTTAGGTCTTGTCTCGCGGATCCAGTGTCTGTGTCCGGCCATGGTGTTTAGGTCATGTCTCGCGGACCCAGTGTCTGTGTCTGGCCATGGTGTTTAGGTCATGTCTCGCGGAGCCAGTGTCTGTGTCCGGCCATGGTGTTTAGGTCATGTCTCGCGGACCCAGTGTCTGTGTCCGGCCATGGTGTTTAGGTCTTGTCTCGCGGACCCAGTGTCTGTGTCCGGCCATGGTGTTTAGGTCATGTCTTGCGGACCCAGTATCTATGTCAGGCCATGGTGTTTAGGTCATGTCTCGCGGACCCAGTGTCTGTGTCAGGCCATGGTGTTTAGGCAATGTCTCGTGAACCTAGTATCTGTGTCAGGCCATGGTGTTTAGGTCATCTCTCGCGGACCCAGTGTCTGTGTCAGGCCATGGTGTTTAGGCAATGTCTCGCGGAGACGCCTGCCATGAAGTATGAACCTTCTCATCAAGTCATCAAACGGTAAGAAAAGATTGGCAGGTCAACCCAGACCTTGCCAGGTCAACCCAGACCTTGCCAGGTCAACCCAGACCTTGCCAGGTCAACCCAGACCTTGCCAGGTCAACCCAGACCTTGCCAGGTCAACCCAGACCTTGCCAGGTCAGCCCAGACCTTTCAAGGTCAGCCCAGACCTTGACAGGTCAGCCCAGACCTTGCGAGGTCAGCCCAGACCTTGCCAGGTCAGCCCAGACCTTGCCAGGTCAGCCCAGACCTTGCCAGGTCAGCCCAGACCTTGCCAGGTCAGCCCAGACCTTGCCAGGTCAGCCCAGACCTTGCCAGGTCAACCCAGACCTTGCCAGGTCAGCCCAGACCTTGCCAGGTCAACCCAGACCTTGACAGGTCAGCCCAGACCTTTGCAGGTGAACCCAGACCTTACCAGATCAACCCAGACCTTGCCAGGTCAGCCCAGACCTTGCCAGGTCAACCCAGACCTTGCCAGGTCAACCCAGACCTTGCCAGGTCAACCCACAGCTTTAAGGTGAACCCATGTTTTTAAAACTGCTTTCCGGCGCCACCAATAGTTTTTTTTTGTTGAATGATAAAATAAAAATGGAAAAGAACCAAATTTTTCTATTAACACAAACTTTATGGAAATAAAGAATGGACTATCCCTCACCCCCAATCCCTTTATAATTCTTGGGAATACTTTATAAACTTTGAAGTTATTCCTTTTTTAGAATGTTTATATTGTCTACATCTGACTATTGTCTACATCTGACTATTATCTAGGTCTGACTATTGTCTAGGTCTGACTATTGTCTAGGTCTGACTATTTTCTACACCTGACTATTGTCTAGGTCTGACTATTGTCTAGGTCTGACTATTGTCTAGGTCTGACTGTTGTCTACACCTGACTATTGTCTAGGTCTGACTATTGTCTACACCTGACTTTTGTCTAGGTCTGACTATTGTCTACTTCTGACTATTGTCTACACCTGACTATTGTCTATTGTACTGTTACTGTTAATTAAAAACAAAAACTATTAGAAAATTGTAATTCTTTCCGACGTGTCTCCGAACTCCAACCTTGGCTACATGGAAGCAGAATGAGCTGTCACCCGGACAAACCCAGGCAGTAATAGCTGTCCATAGGACAACCACAGGCAGAGTGAGCTGTTAACAGGACAACCACAGGCAGAGTGAGCTGTCAAAAGGACAACCCCAGGCAGAATGAGCTGTCACCCGGACAACCCCTGGTAGTGTTCTTCAAGTTCTGTTGGTGGCAAGTAGGGGTCGCAAATCGGGATCCCGAATTTCGAAAATACCGGAATACCGGACCATAATTCATGCTCGAAAATACCGGGATTGGATTTATGAAAACAGTGATTTTCGATAAACCCGGGATTTCATTTTCAATTTTAAAAAAAAAAAGATTTTCTTAGTTTCCAAGTTGTAGTTAAAGCAAGACATAGCAATAATTTGTTGAGATGTGCAAATCCATGACACCACGTGTCTCAAGTTCAAAGAAAGCCGACCTATCTTTGTACTATCTTATTTGTCAAGAATCATGACGTTGTGATTAGTTTTGTTTTTTCATCGTGCTTGTGTAGTGTGTAAGTGGAGACGAGTCGCGACCTGAATGTACAGGAGGTAATACCTTATAATGGCGCATTACTCAAATCTCGTGGTCAACTTCTAATTTTAAAAAAAATTTTTGATTGCTTGATTTCTTTTAATTATGCCAAAAAAACCTACAGATTAAAAAATATGAGTAAATCCGTATTTTGATAATCCAATGCCTTAAGTTTAAGACACAGAAAAATAATGTTACTTCTATTTTGTGATAATAATATTAATAATTTACATTCAACTCATAATTGATTTGATATCTGTTTTGTCTCAGGCTGAATTTTCCAGTTTGTCTGTACCGTACCTAGCCAAAATTTACATGCCTGAATGTCCCAGTTTGTCTCTACCGTACTTAGTCAAACATTTACATGAAAATTTTAAACATTAAAAAAAGTTTTACACGTCAAACTAATTCGATTAAATTAATAATTTTTTTTAAATGATTTATTTCCCAAGGTTGATAGAAAGAAATGGGGGACCCTGAAAAAAAGAAACCAAAATTTGAAAAGCATATGAAACTATCGGAAAAAAAGACATCAGTGTGGCATTATTTCTTGAAAGCTACAGACAGTCGCGTAGCAAGGGGGGGCATCATGCCCCGTGCGCTACTCACAAAGGGGCGCCAAATGGTATATTTTACATATAATATTGTATGGTTTGCGAATAGGGGGGAGCGCTAAAAAGGTATTGTGCCTCGGGCGCGACTTAAGCTCGCTACGTCACTGGCTACAGACAATCTCTCAGCTAAATGTATAAGATTTAACAAGATACATTAAACTTACAACTTCGGGCCTTCACTCTCAATTAAAGTCTGCATATTCTAGTGATTACTTTGACGTATTTCTAAGGCCAGTTTGCGACCAGATGCGAAAACATATCGTGGATATTCAAAAGCTTGGTCAGACAGCGGATTCCTCGTTGAAAATATCTTTGAACAATGCAATTAAACATCTTTGATCTGAGCATGATGAACTTGATGATACACTGCCGCTTAAGAGACAATTAGAAATTGAAATACAAAAGAAACTTCAGGCTCAGGATAATACTTCCAGACCAACGGATGGAGACACTGATACATTGGTAAAAATAGAAATGGTTTTATTTGAGAAAGGCGGTTCAAGAGGTAAATATCTAGAAATTGCGTATGATAACCATTGATAGTCTAAGGCCTATTCCTCCGAACAGTGTAGAGTCAGAGAAGGTGTTCTCGTCATCAGGTTACTTTTGTAACCATTTGCGGCCAAAGTCAGGTTACCAAACATTAGACACGTTGTCATTTTACAATCAAATTTAAATTTGACCAAAGATTAAAACAACACCAATTATTTTAATAATTGTTTAATAAAATTATTTTAATTAAAATGTTAAGAATATTATTTTTTTTCATTTGATTAAAGTCTGAAGATAAACATTTGTGTTATTGTTAAAAGCTAATTAAAAACAAAATGTGATATTTGTTCTGAATGTTTTTGTTTCATTGATAAATCATCAACTATAATCTCGAATCTCGAATACAAATTCTCTAAATATCGAAAATATCGAAAATACCGGGATTCCGGTATTCGTAAACTTCAATATTGAAAATACCGGTTTTGGCAAAAGAGACAGGTTTTGCGACCCCTAGTTGCAAGCCGGTAAAATTTGAACCAGACGGCCATCGACTATCCAAGACAGATCATAAAATGTTACAATACAATTGGGGAGTTGGGGGTAGGGTAGTGAGCAGTAGACTGGAATTATGAACTATCAGTAAGACACTCGTCAAGGATAATAACTGTGAGGAGAGGTATTGACCAAAATTGAGTTGGGATTACTGTAGATGATGTTTGCAGTTTTCATCTAAAGACTGATGTTATTATCGTTATCTTGATTTTAAGTTGACGTCACGGGTCTATATAAAGATAGTATGGTTTCATGGTAGTACATCTATTGCTTTAAAGGATTTTTATGCAGAATATTGTTTTTAAGGAATAACATGAATTCTCTGATGTAATAATTTATCAAATAAAATTATGATATTTAATTTAAAGGGACGTTTTTTTAAGCATGTTTAAACCATCGAAGCACATAGCAGGTTTAAGCCATCGAAGCACATATCAGATTTAAGCCATCGAAGCACATAGCAGGTTTAAGCTGTCGAAGCACATAGCAGGTTTAAGCCATCGAAGCACATAGCAGGTTTAAGCCATCGAAGCACATAGCAGGTTTAAGCCATCGAAGCACATAGCAGGTTTAAGTCATCGAAGCACATAGCAGGTTTAAGCCATCGAAGCACATAGCAGGTTTAAGCCATCGAAGCACATAGCAGGTTTAAGCCATCGAAGCACATAGCAGGTTTAAGCCATCGAAGCACATAGCAGGTTTAAGCCATCGAAGCACATATAGCAGGGGTTTTCAACCTGTTGGTCGTGACCCCTTTGGGGATAGAACTACTTTTCCACAGGGGTCGCCTAAGACCATCGGAAAACACATATGCTCTATGTTTATGATGTAGCAATGAAAATAATTTTGTGGTTTGGGGTCGCCACAACATAAGAAAATGCATTAAAGGGTCGCGGCTTTAGGAAGGTTGAGAACCATTGACATAGAGGGTCTCAACTGAGAAAAGGAGATAGACTAAAACAAATGACAGCCACAACGAACGAGGGGAGTGAACTCACCGGCATCCAGAACGTATCTGTCCAGTAATCTCCAAAGTTGTCTCCCCCAGCGACAAAGCTTGCTCATGTCCGCTATTACCCCCGGCCTTGTCGTTCACCATTGGCGGACACTAGGCCCCGATCAAAGCCTTAGATCCTCTCCTCGAGGCTTACAAAATCCTCTTTGGTGTCGTACAGATTTAAACAGTTTCCTGAATTTTTCTTACAAATGTTATCTTTCCTCGAATAGACTTCCACAAAACAGGACATTTTAAGAAGTTTTTGTTTCGTATCTTTCGTTCCTACAATTTTTAATATACAATTAAAATAACATCGCAGTCGATACCCGTGGTTAAAGTTGCTCAGACTGTCCATTACTTTTAAATTCGTATAGTGAAGTGCAGGTCAGTGGCGTAGCGAGCTTAACTCGCGCCCGCGGCACAATACCTTTTTAGCGCCCCCCAATACCTTTTTAGCGCCCCCCCCCCATTCGAAAACCATACAATATTATAGTAAAATATACCATTTGGCGCCCCTTTGTGAGTAGCGCCCGGGGCATAATGCCCCCTTGCCCCACCTCACTACGCCACTGGTGCAGGTGCATTACCACCCTTTTATTTACACTGGTCAGATCATAGTTAACAACATAACACATACCACAAACAATACAAGCCCATTAAAAAAAAGTCTGCTCCTTTTTAAAATGAGGTCACCAAGATGAGGTTACGGGATTGGATATCACTTCCGGTTAGTTGGAGCCGTGAATAATTCTGCATGGTTAGACATGAACGAAAATGTGGAAGCAATCAGTTGTTGGCATCACTTTACAGGTACTATACAATCCCACGCCACATGTAGGTTGGTATCATCACACGCCAAGTAGGTTGGTATCATCACACGCCAAGTAGGTTGGTATCATCCCACGCCAAGTAGGTTGGTATCATCCCACGCCAAGTAGGTTGGTATCATCACACGCCAAGTAGGTTGGTATCATCCCACGCCAAGTAGGTTGGTATCATCACACGCCAAGTAGGTTGGTATCATCACACGCCAAGTAGGTTGGTATCATCACACGCCAAGTAGGTTGGTATCATCACACGCCAAGTAGGTTGGTATCATCACACGCCAAGTAGGTTGGTATCATCCCACGCCAAGTAGGTTGGTATCATCACACGCCAAGTAGGTTGGTATCATCACACGCCAAGTAGGTTGGTATCATCACACGCCAAGTAGGTTGGTATCATCACACGCCAAGTAGGTTGGTATCATCACACGACAAGTAGGTTGGTATCATCACATAACAAGTAGGTTGGTATCATCACACGCCACATGTAGGTTGCTGTCATCCCACGCCACATGTAGGTTGCTGTCATCCCACGCCACATGTAGGTTGCTGTCATCCCACGCCACATGTAGGTTGCTGTCATCCCACGCCACATGTAAGTTGCTGTCATCCCACGCCAAGTAGGTTTGTATCATCACACGCCAAGTAGGTTGGTATCATCACACGCCAAGTAGGTTGGTATCATCACACGCCAAGTAGGTTGGTATCATCACACGCCAAGTAGGTTGGTATCATCACACGCCAAGTAGGTTGGTATCATCACACGCCAAGTAGGTTGGTATCATCACACGACAAGTAGGTTGGTATCATCACACGCCAAGTAGGTTGGTATCATCCCACGCCACATGTAGGTTAATTTCGTCCAACGCCAAGAAGGTTGGTATCATCACACGCCAAGTAGGTTGGTACCATCACACGCCAAGTAGGTTGGTATCATCACACGCCAAGTAGGTTGGTATCATCACTCGACAAGTAGGTTGGTATCATCACACGACAAGTAGGTTGGTATCATCACACGCCAAGTAGGTTGCTGTCATCCCACGCCACATGTAGGTTGATGTCGTCCAGCGCCAAGTAGGTTGTTATCATCACACGCCAAGTAGGTTGTCATCATACGACAAGTAGGTTGGTATCATCACACGCCACGTAGGTTGCTGTCATCCCACGCCACATGTAGGTTGATGTCGTCCAACGCCAAGTAGGTTGGTGTCATCACACGCCAAGTAGGTTGGTATCATCACACGACAAGTAGGTTGGTATCATCACACGCCAAGTAGGTTGCTGTTATCCCACGCCAAGTAGGTTGATGTCGTCCAACGCCAAGTAGGTTGCTGTCATCCCACGCCAAGTAGGTTGATGTCATCCCACGCCAAGTAGGTTGCCGTCATCCAACGTCAATGATTGAAGTGTTTTCTACACAGTGTTAAGCCTCGTTCCTAAGCCTCGAAACCTAACAGGCCTGACTGAACAATTCCATCCTGGCTATTTACCACCAGCTTGGAATGACCACTAGCTGGGGATGACCACTAGCAGGGGATGACCACTAGCTGGGGATGACTACAAGATGGGGACGACAAATAGCTGGGTACGACAAATAGCTGGGGACGACCACTAGCTGGGAATGACAACTAGCTGGGATGACCACTAGATGGGGATGACCATTAGATGCGGATGACCACTAGCTGGAGATAACCACTAGCTTGGGATAACCACTAGATGGGGATGACCACTAGCTGGGGACGACAACTAGCTGGGGAAGACAACTAGCTGGGGATGACAACTAGCTGGGAACGACCAATAGCTGGGGATGACCACTAGCTAGGGACGACAACTAGATGGGGACGACCACTAGCTGCGGATGACCTATAAAATACTGTTTGAATGTACTATAATGACTTATGTGCCCACAAAGTTATTTTTTTAACAACTGCGCTTTAGAAATACATGACAAATCAATTATTATGTTCCAATTCTTAATTTATTTATGTACATTTATCTAAAACAAAATCTTATTTATAACATAGCCATATATTTTTATTGCTGTTTCCAGTTTTGTGTGTTTGTGTTGGTTTGTGTACTGCTTAGATTTCCCTTTAAAATGAGACAAACATAGTTTCTACCAAACCCATGAATTAAACATGGGTCTCAAGTAAAGACTTCTACGAGGGTACACCAGACGGCTGAGACATCGCTGGCCTAAAAAAATGACTTAAACATTTACAGTAGCGCTAACCAACAGATCCTCAAACAAGCATCTTCCACAACGCAGCCCTTCACACCAACACACACAGATGTAATCAAACACACACACGCAGTTACACACACACACACACACACACACAGAGATACAATCACACACAGAGAGATACATTAACATTCTCCGAGAATCACTCAATCGCTGTATGGTAATCACAGTCTCACACCCCGTGCGACTCTTGAGAATGAAGAGGTCGAGGAAGCACAAATTTGTTCCGGTTTAGCCAGCTTTGGTGTGTGGCCAAGTCAGTACCATGTCAACATACCGACAGGGTCGGAGCATTAGTTGGACGACTGTTAGGAGACGTTACAAGAGATGGTCGCGGACACGTCTATACGTCTAAAAATAAATGTTAATTTTGGCATGAAACAATAACGTTGTGCTAACCCCAGGGCTTCCCAACCTCGGGTTCGCGCGACCCCGGGAGTATGAGGTACCTTTTCAAAAGGGGCAAAATTTGACAATTTGTGCGAGAATTGGTTAACAACGAACGAATTTAGCAAACCATGAAGAACACATTACTGAACGAACACTATGGCTGCAGGTCGACAACCCCTGATCACTGACTGAACCCGATGGCTGACTTTGAAACAACTGCATACAACGCTGTCTACTTAGCTAGTTCATGATTATCTTTAAAGCCTGGGCTTCCTGGTCTATTCAGTTGAATGAATCAGACAAATTAGATTTATCCTATTGAATTAGAATAGTATTTATTATTATTAAAAACATCATTTTATGGACTAGTGTTAAATAGTGTATCTTATGTTGGAGTACAATTGAAAATGTTTGGTCCTAGTGGGGATACCCCGAGGGATTGGATTAACAGTACCGTGAATGATGAACTCTTCATTTGTCACCCCAACCTCACCCAAATTTCAATCACCTAGTTTTATTTGATAGTCTTAGATAGCTACTTAGAGCAACGGTGGCCAAACCGCGGCTCGCGAGCCGCATGCGGCTCTTCTGTGTTCCCATTGCAGCTCGCGAACAATTTATGAAATTAAAACTTTTCGTTTGAAATATATAATATCAAAAATAAATGAACATTTTTTTTTTTAAATCTTGACTGAAACAAAGGTTTGAGAATAATTTGGGATTGATTTAAATTTTAAAAGTTGAAGGTAGCGATTGGTTTCTGATTTGTTGGTGATGTGAACTGTTAAATTTCTGGTTCCGATTCCGGTAAAAATCCGCATTTCAAAGTATTGACCATTACTGTAAGTAATACTAAAGTTAGTAACGTATTATTTTAAAAGTTTAAATCAAATATGGCAACAAGTTGCAGGAAACAAAAATATAAAGAAGAAAATAGAAGTTTTCTACCAGAATGGGAAGAGGACTTTGCATTTATCGATAAAGACGGTAGGCCAATTTGCCTCATCTGCCAAACACCGCTAGCAAATTACAAAGCTAGCAATTTGAAGCGACACTATGAAAAAAGTCATGAAGAGTTTGCATCGCAGTATCGCACTTTCCTCGTCTCCAGAAAGTTAGCTCATACTCTGGTGGTGGAATTCAACTTAGAAGGCTTGGGGCATATAGAGATAGGTTACAAGGATTCCAGGAAGATTTCCAAGACAGGTTTAATGACTTGCACCAACTAAAATCCTGTTCCGCTTTTCTCATAAATCCATTCATGATAGACGTAATTAATTATGGTTTCCAGCTTCCCATGAACATCGTTATGGAACCTTCTGCTGCTGAAATGGAGCTGTTAGACATGAACATCGTTATGGAACCTTCTGCTTCTGAAATGGAGCTGTTACACATGAACATCGTTATGGAACCTTCTGCTGCTGAAATGGAGCTGTTAGACATGAACATCGTTATGGAACCTTCTGCTGCTGAAATGCAGCTGTTAGAGTTACAGGAAGATCAGGGTTTGGCGATGATACACAAGTCACAATATGTGATGGATTTCTGGAAGCTGATGCCAGAAGTAAAATATCCTCAACTTAAGAAAGCTAGTTGCCGACTTATATCCATTTTCGGTACAACCTACTGCTGTGAATCTTTGTACTCCACAGTGAAGTTCATAAAATCAAAGCATCGAGCAGTAGCTAGTAACCAGCATCTGACAGAACTTCTTCGCACCACAACTACTAGCTACCAACCAGATTTAAAGAAACTTGCTAGTTCAGAGGCTTCTCAGCAGAATCATAACAATTAATGTTCACTATAATTATGAGTATATATGCAGTGTGTTTCTATTCATAAATTTTACATATTTAAATATTTGTTAATTGTGTAACTGTAACGCATATATTTCTTCAATTGTGTAACTGTAACGCATATATTTCTTCAACATACGGTTAGGGTTAAAACAATTGAATTGTTTAAATCATTAAATTCGAATAAAAAGTAATTTTTAAAAATAAATCACAAAAGGAATGTTTCATTGCGAGTGGGTACGTAACCCATAGTGCTTCAATGCGGCTCTCAGCAATTAGAGAAGTCTCCCTGACTTAGAGAATAACTGCCTAGTTTTATTTGACAGTCTTAGATAGCTACTTAGAGAATAACTGCATACTTGATATATTTTCGTTTACGTCCATTTCTTATCAAGTATATTTTTTCTTTATGCAGTTTGCGTGTTATGCATTTACTTCAATATATGATATCCCAGGGATGATCTCCTTTGTCAGTATTAAGCGTGTACTTAAATCAACAAGGGAGTTAAACGGGATAAGCTTTTGAGTAAATCACAAGGCTGGGGAGGGGAGGTGCGCAGACGTTGTGCTAAACAGTGTGACAAAGCGCTTGTTGGACTGACCCAATCTTGGGACTGGCTAACACAAGGTTGGGTGTAGCTTAACTGGTAAATCATTTCTCTGATGGTTTCCGCCTATCCTTGAAGGCAGAGAACTCCGATTTCATAGCAAACTCGTGCTTATTTCCCTTCTACGTTTTATTTATTTCTTGTTTTTAAACATTGCTTTCTATTGTAGTTGTAACAATAAAATAACATGCTATGTTAGTGATTTCATTTCATTCAACCTTTTTATAACTCGGTATTTGAAATCAGAACAAAGAATTTCATATTTCATTTCAGAAATTGATATAATAGCTCAAAATGTGACACAGCATCTAAGAAATTGATACAACACAAAATTTGACATAACAGTAAAGAAATTGATTTAACAACTCAAAATTTGACATGGCAGTGAAGGAATTGATATTAAAACTTTTTTTCAACATGACACCTATGAAATTGATAATACAACTCATAATCGGAAATCAATAACGGACAATCTGATCAAAATATTTGCAACTTTTATTGCCGTTCTTAAAATAACGCCAACCCTATTATGTTATGATCTTTCAACTTCACAAAATGAGAGTGTGTTTTGTTTCTAAGAAACCCAATTATAGTGCTAACCCCCCACCTCACCCCAGGGTACGCCACCGCACACATTTTTTCACGCCACTGAACTATATCAATATTCTGATGTCCCACCCCCCCCCCCCTTTTTTTATACCACCGATTTATTACATCATATTTCAATTGAGACTATTTACGTAATCAAAAGAAAATGTAAAGCTCCGAGCTCATCTGCGGTATTTTTAATGGTCTCATTTAGTGAAGTTATCGGGAATTTTCCTTTGCGCACTGTTGAACTCACCATTACTCCATACTTTCTTTCATACCATAGAGAGCATTTTGAAGTGAGAATACAATTAAGAGAAGAAAAGAATATTTAATTTGAAAACTCCCCCACCCCCTCCCAGTAGTAAAATCGTAAGCAGTGGCGTAACTGGGAAAAGAGGGGCGGGGCGGATGTGCGAACTGCTCCGGGTGACACCAACCCTAGCTACGTCACTGGTCGTAAGAGACACATTAATAAAAGAAAGCGTCGATTCGTGGTAATACATCAAGACTCTTGTGATTTAACTCCTGAATCAACGGGAATTTCAAGCTAAAAAGATTTTATATCAATTTCAAATTATTATGTCTTTTTTCGCGTTCCCGAGTTATTCCGCCAAGCTGTAATTTTACAGTGTGATTTCACATCCAGTTGAGTGATCTGTCATCCCACGCAAAGTAGGTTGCTGTCATCCCACGCCAAGTAGGTTGCTGTCATCCCACGCAAAGTAGTTTGCTGTCCTCCCACGCCAAGTAGTTTGCTGTCCTCCCACGCCAAGTAGGTTGCTGTCATTCCCCACCTAGGAGAGCGCTGTCCTCCCACGCCAAGGAGAGCGCTGTCCTCCCACGCCAAGGAGAGCGCTGTCTTCCCACGCCAAGGATAGCGCTGTCCTCCCACGCCAAGGAGAGCGCTGTCCTCCCACGCCAAGGAGAGCGCTGTCCTCCCACGCCAAGTAGGTTACTGTCATCACATGCCCCGCCAAGTAGGTTACTGTCATCACATGCCCCGCCAAATAGGTTATTGTCATCACATGCCACCCCAAGTAGGTTGCTGTCATCACACGCCACCCCAAGTAGGTTGCTGTCATCACATGCCACCCCAAGTAGGTTGCTGTCATCACACGCCACCCCAAGTAGGTTGCTGTCATCACACGCCACCCCAAGTAGGTTGCTGTCATCCCACACCACATGTAGGTTGGTATCATCACACCCCAAGTAGGTTGCTGTCATCCCACACCACATGTAGGTTGGTATCATCACACCCCAAGTAGGTTGCCGTCATCCAACGTCAATGATTGAAGTGTTTTCTACACAGTGTTAAGCCTCGTTCCTAAGCCTCGAAACCTAACAGGCCTGCCTGAACAATTCCATCCTGGCTATTTACCACTAGCTGGGGATGACCACTAGCTGGGTATGATCACTATCTGGGGATGACCACCAAATAAGGATGACCACTAGATGGGGATGATCACTAGCTGGGGATGACCACTAGCTGGGGATGACCACTAGCTGGGGATGATCACTAGCTGGGGACGATCATTAGCTGGGGATGATCACTAGCTGGGGATGATCACTAGCTGGGGATGACCACTTGCTGGGGATGACCACTAGCTTGGGATAACCACTAGCTGGGGATGACCACTAGCTGGGGAAGATCACTAGCTGGGGATGACCACTAGCTGGGGATGACCACTAGCTGGGGATGACTACTAGCTGGGGACGATCACTAGCTGGTGATGACCACTAGCTGGGTATGATCACTAGCTGGGGCTGATCACTAGCTGGGTGTTATGAAGGATGACGTGTTTTTAGCACGCTTATCTCGCGTCCCAAGTGCATGACCCCTCGTGAACTCTCGTGACCGCCTTTGAAGTGTGGCTAGTAAAGCCTTATTTACAACATTTATTATCATCTTTTCTGGTCATGAAAACTGTCGAAAATAATAGAAGATTCTGGATAAAATGGGAAGGCAAAACAATATGTTAGGTGGTTCGAGAGACATTAGTAGGAAATGCCTAAAAAAAGGGCTGACCGATAGAGAGGGGGAGAGATTTTCTTTTGATCACGAGTCGTGCAATGTGTCATTATTTTATACTTTGTTGTGTGTAGAGATTTTCATTTCCTCGTACAATTTTGTGCTCAATGTATTTTTATATATAGTACCGGTACCAGCAAATCTGTAAGTTTATAATTTTAATCATATTTCTCTTGTTGTTATTATTTAATTGAAGTTCACAAATTAAAAAGTTATTAATTGTAATTAGCTCTGGCCTTTATTGTCGTTTAATTTGTTATTATTTTTAAATTTTGGTATCGTCCTTTATTATGGACTGTTTTTAGAACGAGCCATAGACTAAAATTAAGAGCTTTATTTCTCCATTTATAACGGTCCGTAATACTGGGGATGACCACTAGCTGGGGACGATCACTAGCTGGGGACGACCACTAGCTGGGGATGATCACTAGCTGGGGATGATCACTATCTGGGGACAATCACTAGCTGGGGATGACCACTAGTTGGGGATGACCACTAGCTGGGGATGATCACTAACTAGGGACGATCATTAGCTGAGGATGGCCACTAGCTGGGAACGATTACTACCTGAGGATGACCACTAGCTGGGGATGACCACTAGATGGGAATGACCACTAGCTGGGGACGACCTGGGACGAAGTCGAACCCGCAACTTCTTGATGAACAATGAAGAATAAAATAAAACGAATAGATATTTATATAAGAATGAGGTATAGGGACATAACGCTTAAAACCCGAAAATATTTTGATACGTTCGGACTCTTAAAAACAATCATAGTTATTTTCTATTATTTTACGGAAATCGAATAAATTTACATGCGCAAAAAATAGTATATTTCCGCTTTTATTTTAGCAAAGGTTTAAGTATTATTATTATAAATTGCAAATACATATAAAGAAACAACTAAGGAACTATCTTAAGCATTTTTTATGCGTTTAAAAGTTATGAAAAAAAAATTAAATAGAAAAAATATGATCAAAGAAATACACAGTAATCACATTTATCGGGAAAACCTAAACATCAGTTGTTATTAGTGCGTTCTCTAGCGCGTTGTCAATAAGTCGAAATAAAAATAAAATTAATAAGTTCTAAATAATCACGCAAATGACGTCATATTTCGAATTGCCTATTTAGCCAAAGCTAAAAGTTCTCTGATTTAATAAAAGAGCGTGACAAAACTGATAATGTTCATTCCCCTTCTTATATTATAAGTAAAATTAATAAATAGCATTGAAAAATTGATTGCTTTTTAAATTGCTAAACTTAAATACTAATTTAGCTTTGTATTTTTAACATTTAATTAGTTTGTACTTTTTCAATATCTTTCAATCCAATGACATTTCAGTTGTAAAACAAATAATCTATATTCTCATTTTACATATGAACATATGTTAACCAATTAAGAAATTCAATGACTTTAACAAAACATAAATATATTTACATAATTATACCCATGGATATCAAAACACAATCACTTTACACAAGTGAAAATTTAATTTTATAAATAGAGATTTTATTAGATAGAGAGATAGACAGAAAGACAGACAGACAGACAAATACACAGATAGATTAAAGATAGATAGAGATGTAGATAAAAGGTATATAGTCGGATGGATGAAAGGATGAATGGATGGAAGGGTGGGTGGGTGAGAGGATGAATGGATGGATAGATAGGTAGGTAGAAAGATAGGTAGGTAGGTAGGTTGGTAGGTAGGTAAGTAGGTAGATAGATATGTAGGTCGGTAGGTAAGGAGATAGGTAGATAGTGAGATAGATGGGTAGATAGATACAGACCTGTTTACACTGGTCTGTAGATAGTAGCTGAAATGGTAAATAGGTAGATAGTAGGTAGTTAGGTAGGTAGGTAGGTAGGTAGGTGGGCAGTTAGGTAGGCATGCAGGCATGTAGATGGTAAATAGGTATAAAGGTAGAAGATAGATAAACAGACAGACAGACAAACAGACAGGCAGTTAGACAGAAAGAGAGACAGAAGGAGAGACAGAAAGAGAGACAGAGAGACAAACAGAGAGCTAAATATAATTTTCGTATGCGTTCCTATACCATTCATCCGATTGCGATAAAACTTTGGTAAGTTGTGGTGCGCTCCAAAGGTTTCTGAATTAGCTTATCCATTTTGAAATATTTCTTTTCGGGCCGGATCCCCAAATTATTTTTTTCTTATATGAGCTATACAAATATAATTTCAATCAGTGCTATTGCATGGGTGGCTAGAAATCAATCAAATACAAGCTACATTTCAGTTTGTGTGTGACATAAGTACAACCAATTTAAAATTTTGAGTTTGGGGCCAGGGGTCTTATTTTAAAAATAATAAATATTTGAGCTATCTAAATATAATTTAAAACAGAGCTACTGCGTGGGTGGATCAATCGCTACAAATGTGTGGACTACATTTTCAAAATACATGCTTCTCATGTGGACAGCTGTAGGTTGCCTGCTCACGCGTCGGAAAAAGGTCTAATTTATTTGTGTACACAGCAGACTGAAAAAACAATAAATATTTTCTATTTAAAAATTACATTGAAACTTAATTAAAACACAAACACTTTTTTCATTGAGTGGCGTGCAACGCATGCCGGGTTCTCGCTAGTATAGAAATAACATCATGTGTTCGTTTGTGGCTGATGAGGAAATGTTAAAATATCTCTGAATAAAAATTAAATAAACTGCCGGTTTAAATTTTATACTTAAAAATTTAATTTTCCAGAGATTAGATGAAAAGTAGTCTGGTGGAATAAGTCGTCTTTTTATTTTAAGTGCACCACTTTAATTAATTAAGGTTTTTTTTTTTTAGATTAAAAATGTAAAGAGATAAAAAGAGATACAAATACATTAACTTCGAACATCCAATTTAATTTTGTCAAAAACTTGATCAAAGCTGATTCGACTGAGCTCATATTATGATGACGTCATTATGCCATGATTAAAGCAATCCCTTAAATGCAAGCTTGAATTTTCATTATTTATCTTCCCATAAAGCATAAGTGGAAATAACATGATTAAACAAAACATCCAATATAAAATAACATTTTACAGGGGCGTGACTATGGGTGTCCCTTCCTACTTTATAGGGACGTGACTATGGGTGTCCCTTCTTACTTTAGAGGGGCGTGACTATGGGCGTCCCTTCTTAATTTAGAGGGGCGTGACTATGGGCGTCCCTTCTTAATTTAGAGGGGCGTCACTATGGGTGTCCCTTCTTACTTTAGAGGGGCGTGACTATGGGTGTCCCTTCTTACTTTAGAGGGGCGTGACTATGGGCGTCCCTTCTTAATTTATAGGGGCGTCACTGTGGGTTTCCCGTCTTACTTTATAGGGCGTGTGATTGGAACTCCCTCACAACTAAGGTTTCTCGTTTCCCGGGTTTTCGTAAATCCCGTGAGAAATGAAATCGAATTTTCCTCATCCTGCGATCACGGGGTTTTCGGGGATAAAATTAATTTAATGAACAATATATTATAAACTGAATCAAAGGATAAAAAAAATTGATTTATATAGTTGTTCAAATGTTACTTTCTATTAATGAATACGAAAAACCTTGTTTCTATTAGTTGAGATGTTGGTCACGTCCTACTCGAAATGACTACTTGCTTTACTTAAACAGCGGTTCTCAACCTGTGGGTCGCGACCCCTCTGGGGGTCGCACGACACTTTCCGTGGGGTCGCCTAAGACCATCTGAAAACATACGGGCTCTACAGTTATGAAGAAGCCACGAACATGAGGAACTGTAGTAAAGGGTCGTGGCATTAGGAAAGTTGAGAACCACTGATTTAAGACGACTTATCCCCTAGTAATAGATATCTAGCTCATAATATGCTTGCAAATGCCGGATTTAACCGCCTGCAGGAAAAAACGATAACACTATATGAGTTTTGCATTCTTTACAAGTCGCTAATTCTGGTTTCGAATCTGTCACTAAATATTTACAATGGTTCTAACAACTTGTAACACGGGGTTCTAAAACCTTTAACAATGGGTTCCAACAACATGTAATAAGAGATTCTAACAGCTAGTTAACTAGGGGTTCTAACAACTTGTAACAATGGGTTCTAACAACCTGTAACAATGGGTTCCAACAACATATAACAAGAGATTCTAACAGCTAGTTAACTAGGGGTTCTAACAAATTGTAACAAGGGGTTCTAACAACCTGTAACAATGGGTTCCAACAACATGTAACAAGAGATTCTAACAGCTAGTTAACTAGGGGTTCTAACAACTTGTAACAAGGGGTTCTAACAACCTGTAACAATGGGTTCCAACAACATGTAACCAGAGATTCTAACAGCTAGTTAACAAGGGGTTCTAACAACTTGTAACAATGGGTTCTAACAACATGTAACAAGATATTCTAACAGCTAGTTAATTAGGGGTTCTAACAACTTGTAACAAAGGGTTCTAACAACTTGTAACAATGGGTTCTAACAACATGTAACAAGAGATTCTAACAGCTAGTTAACTACGGGTTCTAACAACTTGTAACAAAGGGTTCTAACAACTTGTAACAAGGGGTTCTAGTAACTTGTAACAAGGGGTTCTAATAAATTGTAACAAGGGTTCTAACAACTTGTAACAAGGGGTTCATTTTGAGTTGTTGTTTTTTTAATCCGGAATGTTAAAAATGTATCTAAGTGTGTATGTCTTACGGTGTTGATTTTGGAAGATCAAAACAAATAACTGAAAGTATTTTAAAAAAATAGTTTGACAAATGAAGTCTTGTGATAATCAAGCTACTAGAGCACAGGTTTTCATCCCATGGGAGGAGACCTCAAATGGGGTTTGGAAGGGATTTGTACTGTGTGGCCGGCTGAAACAATAGACTAAGACAGCGGTTCTCAACCTGTGAGTAGCGACAACTTTGGGGGTCGAATGACCCTTTTTCAGGGGTCGCCTAGGACCATCGGAAAATACATGTACTCTACAGTTATGAAGTAGAGCAACGAACATTATTGCGTAGTTGGGGGTCGCCACAACATGAGGAACTGTATTAAAGGGTCGCGCATTAGGAAGTTTGAGAACCACTAGACTAAGAGAAGTAGTGATAGACTGAGAATTAGTGATAGACTGAGAAGTAGTGATAGACTGAGAAGTAGTGATTTTCAAATAGCTTCCTTTGTTACTTTGTGTCTTAATGTTTCAGTTACAATTGAAATTATTGCAGTTAATATGCCCCCGGGTAAGGGGAGATTAATTTGAAAATTTAGTTTTCATTTCATTTCAAAGAATTTACCCTATGTAAAATTATGTTTGTTTTCCCCTCCAATGTATCGTGGTTACGGTCACTTTGCTTCTATATAAATGGTGGTCGTGATTTTAAAACGCTTGAGAACCTGTCGACTGGTGCGGTTAACCATGTTTTACAGAATCACTGCCTTGTTGAAATGTATAAGTAAAAATAAAGAAAGTTGTATTCTTAAAGGGTGGAGCCATGATTTCCCATAAAGTCTGGAGCCATGATTTCCCATAAAGTCTGGAGCCATGATTTCCCATCAATTCATTTGTTTACTAAAAAACGTGCGGTGGGTCACTTAACCTTACTTAATCATCAATGCAGATCATGATGACCTCGTGTATACATTCAGTTCACAGTGCAACCGTTTTGTAATCATTTTTCTTTGGGCTTCTTTGAAATGTCCCCCATCGTACCACCTTAGGGTGCCAGCGCCCCAGGTTGGGAAACCCTGCTTAATTTTATTTTATTTGATTGTTTTGACAACTTCAGGGAGTTATTAGACTCAATCAGTTGAAATAATTTAGTCGGGAAATCGAGTGTGAGGAAATCTAGTGTGAGGAAATCGAGTTTGAGGAAATCGAGTTTCAGGAAAGCGAGTTTAGGAAAGCGAGTTTGAGGAAATTGAGTTTGAGGAAATCGAGTTTGAGGAAATCGAGTTTGAGGAAATCGCGATTGGGGAAATCGAGTTTCAGGAAATCGAGTTTGGTGAAATTTAATTTGAGGAAATCGAGTTTGAGGAAATCGAGTTTGAGGAAATCGAGTTTGGGGAAATGGAGTTTCAGGAAATCGAGTTTCAGGAAATCGAGTTAGAGGAAATCGAGTTTGGGGAAATCGAGTTTGGTGAAATCGATTTTGAGGAAATCGAGTTTGGGAGTATAGTATTATATTGAAAGAGAAAAACTCTTTGAAAAAAAAAAATAATAATAAATGTAAAGAAGAAAAAAAAGCTTTAACGTGTTCATTAAAATGCACAAATGTGACAACTACAAGGAAGGGTTTAGATTGTTGAGAGCACAAAACAACTGTTTAGACTGACCGACTGAGTGGCTGGTAAAGGGGAGAGCTGTATCTGGCCAGCAGCTTGTGTGTGATGTTCCGGCTGTTGCCGTGTATTTAGCGAATGGCTATATATACATACGTCGTAAAAATCTTTCAGATGTGAGCCAAACGTAATTGAATTTCTAGACACATCGTAAAATGTGTGAACCTACAAAGAAATAAGACAAGTCTCTTGTGTACAAAAAACAAAAAGCCAAGCATTATATTTATTTGTCAACATGCGTGTGGCCTGCATGCCGGAATATATTTTATTTGTCTAAATCATGTGTATTGACAGAAATCTAACACTCTATTTCAACAATTGGATTTCATTTTGGGGTTGGGGGACAAAGCCCTAATACTCTGACGTCATAAATAATCCTCTTTTACAGTGGCGGATCAAACACATTAATGAGAGGGGAAACATACATCTGCAATGGGGCAATGATAAAATGTGTTTCTTAATTTGAGAAAATAAACTTCTTTGAACAAAATAATCTTTCCTTTAGCACTGTGTAACATTATGTGTGAAAAAAAAAACCTGACCACAAAGTGCCCCCACCCCCATACACACACGTTTTTTCCCGGCCAAATCTGCCACTGGTCGTGTGTGTGTTCATAATGGAGAGAGAAAGAAAACTGGGGGTGGGGGAGATAGGGAGGGGGGAATGGCAGAAGCTTACATAATGGGGAATCGATAAACTCGTCATCAAATTTATTGTAGCACCATTTCATGTCTCCTCCTGCACCACCTCTTGTCTTCCGTTCACAATTTCCTTCCAGTTTGAACAGCAGGAAAATGAGGGAGGTGGTAACTCTTAGTGATCAAATCATAAAGAGTTCTTTCCCATTTTATTTTAAAAAAAACGTTCTATTTGAATCTTCGATAGATTCTGTACACTTGCACTAGATTTTTATTTAATTTTTTTTTTCGAGGCATCTTTCTCCTTTATATCTCTGTTTTCTTTCTCAGTATTACTTTACTAATTTCTTCCTTTAACGTGCGTCTTTGTCCCAATGTTACCCTGTCTTCTCTCTGTCTTTCTTCCTACACACTTATGTATCCCTCCGTCTCTGTCTTTCTTTCTCTATCTCACTCTTCTTCTCACTCTCAATCTCTCTCTCTCACTCTCTCTCTCTCTCAGTCTCAATTTTTCTCTCTCTCACACTCTCTCTCTCCCACACCCACACATGCATTATGCTACCTCCTACCTAACCATTTCATTTTATCCCAATCACTATACGTTTATCCAGTAACTCTCCATCCATCATGGATACATTCTTCTTTTTTTCTCACGTCACCAAGCTTTGTCTTACGTACAATCCTACCAATTCCAACTCTGAGCCATATCCCATTACCTCACCCCACCCTGCGCCCTCACCCTAAAACCCACACATCGCACCCCCCACATAGCACCCCATCTTGCAAGCTACGCACCCCCACCACGCACCCCCATTATGCACCCCCATTATGCAACCCCACCACGCACCCCAATACGCACCCCACCACGCACCCCAATACGCACCCCCACCACGCACCCCCATTATGCACCCCCATTATGCACCCCCACCACGCACGCCAATACGCACCCCACCACGCACCCCAATACGCACCCCCACCACGCACCCCATTATGCAACCCCATTATGCACCCCCACCACGCATCCAAATACGCACCCCCACCACGCACCCCCATTATGCACCCCCAATTACGCACCCCACCACGCACCCGCACCTCGCACCTCCATACCACACCCCAACCTCGCACCCCAATCTCGCATCTCAACTTCGCACCCCCACCTTGCTCCCTCTAACTGCATCCCATCCAAACACCCCCCCACCTTGCACCCCCACGTTGCACCACCACTCCGCACCACCACTCCGCACCCCCACTCCGCACCCCATCTCGCACCCCGTCATGTTAATGGCTCCAGATGTCGAGTGCTGCATCTAGAGTTGCCTCACATTCCCGCACTGATCAAATCCTTAACGTTGTGATAAGCGAGCGCTTTCTATTGATCGTCACACCCGGGCGGTCCTTGTTTCCCATGAGAGCCTATTGTCTAGCAGCGGCGTGACCTTGTACCCCACGCCCGGGCGGCCCTTGTTTCCCATGAGCACCTATTGTCTAGCAGCGGCGTGACAATGTTTTGTAGGCATGCGTCGTCTATCAAGGGCGTTTCTGGTCTCGTTTAAATATGCCGTTATATGGCAGGGGTGTGTCCGGTTCTAGAAGAGATGTTTAATTGTCTCGTGTTGTGTCAGTGTCTCGTAGTGTGTCAGTTCCTCGTAGTGTGTCAGTGCCTCGGGGTGTGTCAGTGTCTCGTGTTGTGACAGTGTCTGGTAATGTCAGTGTCTCGTGTTGTTTCAGTGTCTCCTGGAGTTTCAGTGTCTCGTCGTGTGTCAGTGTCTCGTGGTGTGTCAGTGTATCGTGGTGTGTCAGTGTCTCGTGGTGTGTCAGTGTCTAACAGGGACGTGCAGGGCTTTAATTTATCCTTTATATTAACCCTCAGAGACGTAAGGGCCGATGTAAGGGCCGATCTATCGGCTCAAGGTGCACTAGCGAGAAAGACAAAAGTCCGAGCCATCGGCCTGATAAATCGAGCCTCGTGAATGGCTGGCTTGGCGTTGTACTAGCCAATCAAATTTATTCTTACGTATCCCTGCAAAACCCGGCATTGTAATGGCGGTGTTCTTTGATGGTGAACTAAATTTATTTGTGTGCAGGAATTTTTTTTGGTGTGTGTAGTTACATCATGAAATTCGAACATGACTGACAGTGACTCTGATCAAACTGTGCTTAGTGATTTTGATATTCTAGCAGTGAATCTGACACTGAAACTGATGAAAACAATCAGGAAATTAATGAAGACTTTCAAATTGAGGGTAATGCTAATGTTGCGAACTCTTGGTTTAGTATTAGGGGTCCTCAACTGGACAGAGATGACCCCTCTGAATTTTTAGACAGCAAAGGTCCTATAAATAAGACATAAGCACCCCATTTGAGTACTTTATGCTATTTTTTACACTAAATAACACTCAAATGTTTATGAGAGAGTCCAATAGATATGCAGACAACTTTCTTAGTAACATCCAGCTTAAGAGAAGGTCCCTAGGTCATAAATGGAGGGGATTGGGGCTGTTACAGTGAGTGTCTGGAACAACTGAAAAATAGGGGGGGGGGGCTGGAAAAGGAGTAGAACCATGTGCCAGGGTTGTCTGAAGGGCCCCCATGGGCCTTGTTTCCCAAAAACATAATTGTTAGGACATATTCAGGCTTCATCCATCGAAAAATTCACACGATTGATACAAGTAAGTCATGTTTGTTCTAAGTTTTTAAAAAAATTACACGCATAACTTATGCAAATTGGGGTAGCTCATTTACATAAATGTTGATATTTCAGTTTGATTCATAGAGATTCTATTAGTTCATTCAATTTCCTACAAGAATATATAAGTTTTACATAGATTAAGGAAATAGTTTATTTTTTATAAATTTTTTTGCAATGCGAGTGCCGAGCTCGTAAAAAGTGCTCCGTCTTTTTGGCACATACACCCCGAAAAGGCTCCGTCTTTTTGGCACATACACCCCGTAAAGGCTCCGTCTTTTTGGCACATACACCCCGTAAAGGCTCCGTCTTTTTGGCACATACACCCCGTAAAGGCTCCGTCTTTTTGGCACATACACCCGTAAAGGCTCCGTCTTTTTGGCTCATACACCCCGTAAAGGCTCGGTCTTTTTGGCTCATACACCCCGAAAAGACTCCGTCTTTTTGGCTCATACACCCCGTAAAGGCTCCGTCTTTTTGGCTCATACACCCCGTAAAGGCTCCGTCTTTTTGGCTCATACACCCCGAAAAGACTCCGTCTTTTTGGCTCATACACCCCGTAAAGGCTCCGTCTTTTTGGCTCATACACCCCGTAAAGGCTCCGTCTTTTTGGCTCATACACCCCGAAAAGACTTCGTCTTTTTGGCTCATACACCCCGTAAAGGCTCCGTCTTTTTGGCTCATACACCCCGAAAACACTCCGTCTTTTTGGCTCATACACCCCGAAAAGACTCCGTCTCAGGAGGGTTAACTTCGCTTTTGTTTGTTGCTGGCTGGGTGGAAAAATGTTCAGACGGGTAATTGACCCACTTCCAGTCAACCTATCGAACTGAAACTTGGCACTTAGACTCGATTCCGATTACAACACATTTTTCAGCCACACCCCTTGAACCAAACCCCCAAAAGTTAGTTTTTCCTGTTCGTCAATAGGAACATTAAGGAAAATTCCCGATAACTGCGTTGTTATGAAGATGACGTGTTAAAGCCCGCCTTCCCCACTTTCCACGTGCATGACCTCTTACAGTCGAGGCCGCGTTGGGTGTGTCTAACAAAACTTTCCCCTTGTTTACAAAAAGCTTAGTTATTAAGAACCTTATAGAAGAATCTGGATAAAACGGGAAAGATAAACAATGCGTTAGACGGTTCGCGATACCTTAGTAGGAAATGCCTATAAAACGGCTGACCGATTGAATGGGTCAGAGAGAGTGAGAGAGATTTTCCTTTCCTTTATCACGAGACGTGCACTGTGTCATTATTTAAGACTAGACAGTACTTTGTTATGTGTAGTTTGTCATTGTACCACTTGAACTCATTGTATTTTCCCATACAGTACCGGTGCCAGCCATACTGTAAGGTAATAATTTTAATCATATCCTTTTACTTTTGTCATTCATAGGAATTCACAAATTAAAAACTTATTAATTGTAACTAGCCCTGACTTTGTGTATCGTTCAATTTGTAGTTGTGATGTTTCTAAAACATCGGTATCGTCCTTTATTATGGACTGTTTTTTAGAACGAGCCGTAGACAAAAGATAAGAGATTAAATTCTCCATTTATAACGGTCCGTAATAGCGTTCAATGATTTTTTTAATTAAATACCACGAGTGCGTTTGGTGCGCAAACATTTCTTTTGCTTTTCTGAAATAGTTGGTGAAATAGTTGATGAAATAGTTGGTGAAATAGTTGGTGAAATAGTTGGTGAAATAGTTGGTGAAATAGTTGGTGAAATAGTTGGTGAAATAGTTGGTGAAATAGTTGGTGAAATAGTTGGTGAAATAGTTGGTGAAATAGTTGGTGAAATAGTTGGTGAAATAGTTGGTGAAATAGTTGGTGAAATAGTTGGTGAAATAGTTGGTGAAATAGTTGGTGAAATAGTTGGTGAAATAGTTGGTGAAATAGTTGGTGAAATAGTTGGTGCAATAGTTGGTGAAATAGTTGGTGAAATAGTTGGTGAAATAGTTGGTGAAATAGTTGGTGAAATAGTTGGTGAAATAGTTGGTGAAATAGTCGGTGAAATAGTTGGTGAAATAGTTGGTGAAATAGTTGGTGAAATAAATCTGAGGCGTAAACGCGGATGTATTTCAAGGCGTGAGAAAAAAAAATGTGAGGTTGCAACCCTGAGGGTGGGGGGGGGGAGTGTGGCACTATTTGGGATCCATTTAAAGTGCGTTTAGCCCATCCCTCCCCAATAGCTCGCTATATCATTTTTTAAAGGATTTATACGGAGATTAATTTTTTATATTTTTTTTATTTAATGACTTGATTCTTTGGCTAGCAGCTATCTAAACATTCGAATTACATCTAACATTCGAATTACATCGACACATTCGAATTATATCTAAAGCCTACGTCATAGCTGCTAATCGGTCAATTGAATCAAACAACAATTTAGGTTAGTACGACATTTTTAACCATCTAAAAAAAAAGTTGAAAGCGAAACATTGACCACTGGATTAAGGAATTGGTTTTAATGTGGAAAACACGTCATTGAGAGTCTTGAGCCACAGAGTTGTGGCTCTGTCAAAGTATGGCTCCAAGCCAGGTCGTTACTATATCAAAAGCAGTCATTAACCTCTGCCCCGGGAATTATATTTCTTTCGTTCAAATAAGACGAGAACGACCCATGAAAGATTACCGGCTTTGTTCGGTCAACTGACGGCGATTCATATTCCCCTGTTTAACTACCATTGTCGGTTTTTGTACAGCAATCGGCCGGTAGTGAAGTATGCGTTGGTCGGGCGTAAGATCGGGTAGTACAAGTGAGAGAAAGGTGGTTGGGACGAAAGTTTTGTGCGAAGATTGGTGGGTAGAAAAATAAAGGGGAAGATGTCAGCCAGTAGCAGACCTGTTTACCGTCCTGGTTAGTGTCAGAGTCGATTTCATGATTTCATGTCGCAAAAACGTAGTTTCAAGCTCCAAAGAATAGTTTGGTCAATTCGAAAAAAAAAGTGTGTGGGGGGGGGGGGGGTGCAATCAAAATACACTTTGTCTAAGTAAATCGACTCAACTGCTTATGTAAGTTATCACAAATAAATGTACAGTATATGGTCTTCCGATTTGTTTCTTAAGTGAGAAAAGTTCTTAGGCAAGCGCATTGGCACTAAAGTATTAACAGTAATCCTCTAAAAGAAATTATATTCTGGTTGATTCATTGAGATCGAGACCGCAAAGAGCAATCACTGTTTTTCTTATTCCTTACGGTGCTAACACGAAAATAAAATACTGTAACCTTTGACTGAAAACACCCCAATAATTTATTTTTCGTAATAATAAAATAATAATAATAATAAACCAGACAAACGTAAAAACTCTAAAAACGAAAGTTTTTTTAGGTGCGTCGTAGTGCCTTAGGCTTAGGCTTAAAAACGTCATTACTATGCCGATGGCGTAGGGGTAAACAGGTCTGCAGTAGGGTGGAGTTAGCTTACAGGTGAGCAAAGATATTTGGCGAAATGAATATGTAGGCGCCTATAAGAAGTTGCAGAGAGCATAAAAGTCAAATAGATGGAAGTGTGACTTGGACAGTTCAATAAATATAATAGAAATTTTTTATTTCAAGGCGTGGCCATACTGTGATGGCCATGTATCCGTCTCCTAACTACACCAAGTGTAGCTTCCGAAGTGGGAACTAAGAAATGTCATGTGTGTGTGTTGCTGTGTTCTAGCATTGATACCATTCCTTGGTGCACCCATGTGTTGCTGTGTTCTAGCATTGATATCATTCCTCGGTGCACCCATGTGTTGCTGTGTTCTAGCATTAATACCATTACTCGGTGCACCCATGTGTTGCTGTGTTCTAGCATTGATATCATTCCTCGGTGCACCCATGTGTTGCTGTGTTCTAGCATTAATACCATTACTCGGTGCACCCATGTGTTGCTGTGTTCTAGCATTGATATCATTCCTCGGTGCACCCATGTGTTGCTGTGTTCTAGCATTGATACCATTCCTCGGTGCACCCATGTGTTGCTGTGTTCTAGCATTGATACCATTACTCGGTGCACCCATGTGTTGCTGTGTTCTAGCATTAATACCATTACTCGGTGCACCCATGTGTTGCTGTGTTCTAGCATTGATACCATTCCTCGGTGCACCCATGTGTTGCTGTGTTCTAGCATTGATACCATTACTCGGTGCACCCATGTGTTGCTGTGTTCTAGCATTAATACCATTACTCGGTGCACCCATGTGTTGCTGTGTTCTAGCATTGATACCATTCCTCGGTGCACCCATGTGTTGCTGTGTTCTAGCATTGATACCATTCCTCGGTGCACCCATGTGTTGCTGTGTTCTAGCATTGATACCATTCCTCGGTGCACCCATGTGTTGCTGTGTTCTAGCATTGATACCATTCCTCGGTGCACCCATGTGTTGCTGTGTTCTAGCATTGATATCATTCCTCGGTGCAGCCAAGCAACAATCTCACAGGAGAGCCACTCGCCACGTCACGTCCGAGAGAGAATCCTTTAGCATGTCGCTAACCAGCCTCGAACACTGACCACTGTGTACATGATTTTTCTTTGATGATCAATGTGTACATAAATTTGCAAAATAAAGAACGACATGGTTTATGTAGGTCAAGGGGATTAAGACTTAGTTACGCCTGGGACAAGTTACAGGGGGGGGGGGAATACAATGGTGTATAAGACATTAAGTTTTTTTACAATAGGTGGTCAGGCAGTGTGAGGGCAGAGTGAGGGCAGTGAGAGGGCAGTGTGATGACAGAGTGAGGGCAGTGTGAGGGCAGTGTGATGAAGCGGAAATCGATTCGACAACATTTAATCACACCTGTCACATCCATTCGATGACAGATTTAGTGGGGCAATGGAACGGATGAAGTGGCAAGATAAGTCGAAATCAATTTTGTGTACGGTGTACTTAACTTGAGTGGAATACTAAAAACTAAACCATACTAGTTTTGTCCCTGTTCCAGCCACTCCAGGTCAAATACCAAGCTAAACAATCCTAGTTTTTTCCCTGTTTGAGCCACGCCAGGTCAAATACCAAGCTAAACAATCCTAGTTTTGTCCCTGTTCGAGCCACGCCAGGTCAAATACCAAGTTAAACCATCCTAGTTTTGCCCCTGTTCGAGCCACGCCAGGTCAAATACCAAGTTAAACCATCCTAGTTTTGTCCCTGTTCGAGCTACGCCAGGTCAAATACCAATTTAAACCATCCTAGTTTTGTCCCTGTTTGAGCCACGCCAGGTCAAATACCAAGTTAAACGATCCTAATTTTGTCCCTGTTCGAGCCACGCCAGGTCAAATACCAAGTTAAACTATCCTAGTTTTGTCCCTGTTCGAGCCACGCCAGGTCAAATACCAAGTTAAACGATCCTAGTTTTGTCCCTGTTCCAGCAACTCCAGGTCAAATACCAAGTAACGTCACCGAACAAAACGTGGTAAAGACAGACAAATAATATTTTAAAAAGTATATGTCTTTTTTCTATTTATTTATCAACGCATATTTTAATGCGGGGGAAGGGGGTCGGGTTGGGGTGGCCTGCAACTGCCAAGTGCCAAGTACCAAGTGCTAAATGTCAAGTGCCAAGTGTCAACTGCCAAGTTCTGTTTACGTCCAAATCTTAACCTAATGATTCAGCTTGTTGAAATAACGGAAGAGAAAGTTTTCCTATTGCGTGCTGGACACAATACCCTCACTCCATCTACCGGTTTTTACTTCTTTTTTTTTTCCTTTTTTTTTTTTTACTTAACTAACTGTGTGAGGTCCCCGTCTCATCCTTCTCTTGTCAGCATGTCCTCTGAAATCACGACTGACTTTGGTCCTTTTCCCCGGGCCAGAGCTAACACATCCACCGTCTTAAAAAGAAATTGTGGATTTCTGGCATTGGCCAGATGACCTTGACCCGAATTAGCTAAGGCCTCAAACATAATTTTTTAATATCAATGGAACAAGGGAAACACGGTATGCCTGTAAAAAAAAAAAAAAAAGAGTCTGTTTTTTGTTTCTTTTGTTTTTGTTTTTGTTTTTTGAGATGATACCGACCGACTGTGACATCGAGCGTCCGACAAGACAATATATTGATATCAACTCAGTGCTATCGTGGTGACCATGGCAACGCTAGTCAACACATGATATCCTTTATCGATCATTCGGTTCTCGGAGTAGTGTGAGTAACGATGTGATAATATGTGGTGAATCTAGTGTGAGATAACAGAGACTGACTTGTCTAGCTTGATAAAACACAGACTAAGATATCCCATGACCCAATCACTGAGGTAGCCCACGACCCATTAACTAAGGCAGCTCAAGACCCCTCACTAAGGTAGCTCATGACCCCCTCACTGAAGCAGCCTATGACCCCTTCACTGAGGTAGCCCATAACCCCTCACTGAGGCAGCTCAAGACCCCTCTCACTAAGGTAGATCATGACCCCTTCACTGAAGTATCCTACGACCCCATTCACTGAGGTAGCCCATAACACCCTCACTGAGGTAGCTCATGACCCCCTTACTGAGGCAACACTTGACCCCTCACTGAGATAGCTTATGCCCACATCATTGATGTAACCCATAACTCCCTCATTGAGGTAACCAATGACCCCCTCACTTAGGTAGCCCATGAACCATTCACCGAGGCCGCTTATGACCCCCTCACTGAAGTAACCCATGACCCCCTAACTGAAGTAACCCATGACTCCATAACTGAGGTAAATCATGACCCCCTTCACTGCGGTAGCCCATTGTAAGCTTAAATCAGTATGCCAAACAGAATGCACCACCCCCACCCCCACCCCCCACCTTGAGATCTTAGAGCCTATGGAGTCCCAAGACGTTTGAGCAGCACACATCTTCCCCACGGTCCTTAGGAAGTGATGTCATATAAATGATGTCGTCGATGTGATGTCATGGATGTGATGTCATGGATGTGATGTTATGGATGTGATGTCATGGATGTGATGTCATGGATGTGATGTCACGGATGTGTTGTCATGGATGTGATGTCATGGATGTCATGTCATGGATGTCATTCATGGATGTCATGCCATGAATGTGATGTCATGGATGTGATGTCATATAAATGATGTCGTCGATGTGATGTCATGGATGTCATTTCATGGATGTTATGTCATGGACGTGATGTCATATAAATGATGTCAAATAAGTGATGTCGTCGATGTAATGTCATGGATGTTATGTCATGGATGTGATGTCATATAAATGATGTCGATGTGATGTACTATAAATGATGTTATAAAATGATGTCGATGTGATGTCATGAATGTGATGTCATATAAATGATGTCGATTTGATGTCATGGATGTGATGTCATATAATGATGTCACATAAATTATGTCATATAAATGATGTCGATGTGATGTCATGGATGTCATGTCATTTAAATGATGTCATCGATAATGATGTCATGCATGTGGAGTCTTTAGACAGTTTCGTGAAGTTTGACTTATTTGATCAGGATTCAGACTCCTCTTTGTCTTTAATGTAATACGTATATGGGTGGGGGAACATTCATTCTTGTGATTGCTATCAATAACTTAAACTCAACACCAGCGTTTCCCCAAATTTTCAGTTAAGCTAACCAGTGGCCCAGTGGACCAGAGAACAAGAAAACCAGTGGACAATGGACCAGTTGACCAGTGGAAAAGTGGACCAGAGGACAAGAAAACCAGTGGACAATGGACCAGTGGAGAGTGAACCAGTGGACAAGGGACCAGTGTAAAGGGACCAGTGGAGAAATGACCAGTGGACAAGGGACCAGTGGACAAGTTCTGAAAATGAACCGGGGACCAATGGACAAGAGACCAGTGGAGAGTGGACCAGTGGACAAGGGGGCCAGTGAAAATTTTGATTTTGGGCGGACCGGCAACGTAAGACTCACTTATCGGCAACGTAAGACTCACTGAACAGCAACGTAAGACTCACTGACCGGCAACGTAAGGCTCGCTGACCGGCAACGTAAGGATCGCTGACCGGTGCCGGTCCGTGGACCGCCATTTGGGAGAAGCTGGTCTACAACACATGCAACTTTATAATGCTCGTTATGCGTGAGATGTGGTATGGCACAGAAAAGGGATGTGGCATGGCCCAGAAAAAGGATGTGGTGTGGCTCAGAAATACGATGTTGTATGGCCAAGAAAAAAAATGCGGTGTGGCCCAGAAAAAGGATGTGGTGTGGCCCAGAAAAATGATGTGGTGTGGCTCAGAAATACGATGTTGCATGGCCCAGAAAAAGGATGTGGTGTGACTCAGAAATACGATGTTGCATGGCCCAGAAATAGGATGTTGCATGGCCAAGAAAAAGGATGCGGTGTAACCTAGAAAAAGGATGTGGGATGGCCCAGAAAAAGGATGTGGTGTGGCTCAGAAATACGATGTTGCATGGCCCGGAAATAGGATGTTGCATGGCCAAGAAAAAGGATGCGGTGTGGCCCAGAAAAAGGATGCGGTGTGGCCCAGAAAAATGATGCGGTGTGGCCAAGAAAAAGGATGCGGTGTGGCCCAGAAAAAGGATGCGGTGTGGCCCAGAAAAGGATGCGGTGTGGCCCAGAAAAGGATGCGGTGTGGCCCAGAAAAAGGATGCGGTGTGGCCCAGAAAAAGGATTTGGTGTGGCCCAGAAAAAGGATGCGGTGTGGCCCAGAAAAAGGATGTGGTGTGGACAGTTGCGTGCATCATGTTTTCAGAGAGCCAACAGCACAATTATTCAAAGTCGTAGACAAGGGCAGATATTTGTTTAGTCTAGAGATTGTGTATTACCTTGGCGGGAGGTGTAAAGGTGCGGGTCGGAGAGGGGTTGATACGCCTCTGATACAAATCCCATTAAAATTATGGCGAAATGTCAAAATGATCATCACATTAACGCTTGCTGCCATGATCGGGTCTGAGAGAGTTATTGGAGAGAAAAATAAAAGTGTCTGTGTGTGTGTGAGGGGGGTGGGGAGTGGGTATTACGGGTATAACGTGAGGAATTAACAAGAGGCGTCCTAGTTGTATTCATGTCAGATGTAAGGGACGGGGGGGTAATCTGGAAATGTAATAGTAATCTGTGAATGATGGAAGGATTATATGAAGGTGTGTGTACATTAATAAAGATGAAGTGTGCTATATATTTTTATTCGGCGCCCGAACATTGCGTCTGTTCAACACACGTGTGGTGTTAGATGCAACGGTTCTTAAACTTTTAAGTTCCATACACCCCATTTTCAGTCTGAAGATCGTTCCGAAACCCTTCTTAGAATAAAGTTTTTAAAGGAACACAATAAAATTAGAAAGAAAATGCATCCCACGGACCCTCTGACATTATTGATCCCATGATAAGAACCCTTGAATTATATTCTAAGTCACCCTCTGACGTTATAGACCCCATGTTAAGAACCCTTGAGTTATATTCTAAGTCACCCTCTGATGTTGTGGACTCCATGTTAAGAACCCTTGTGGTATATTCTTAGTAAAGCTCTGACGTTACGGAACCCATGCTAAGAACCACTGAGCTCTATTCTAAATCAGACGACCAGTAATGACTCATTGTGTTCATCAGTTTTACGTCAAATATTTTCCAACTTATGGGCATCGAGATAAAAAATCAGAAAGTTATGTGGCAAACGAAAAAATAATGTGTTTGATCTTTATTTTCGTTAAGGACTTGTGCCAATTCTCATTCTTTTCTTTTCTTACAGTTCAGGTATAGGTTTAGGTATAGGTTTAGGTATAGGTTTAGGTATAAGTTTAGGTATAGGTTTAGGTATAGGTTTAGGTATAGGTTTAGGTATAGGTTTAGGTATAGGTTTAGGTTTAGGTATAGGTTTAGGTATAGGTTTAGGTATAGGTTTAGGTATAGGTTTAGGTATAGGTTTAGGTATAGGTTTAGGTATAGGTTTAGGTATAGGTTTAGGTATAGGTTTAGGTATAGGTTTAGGTATAGGTTTAGGTATAGGTTTAGAAATTATGGCAGACCTGTCTTTTATAGCAGACCTGGTAGAACTGTCTTTTATGGGCAGACCTGTCTTTTATGGCAGACCTGTCTTTTATGGCAGACCTGTCTTTTATGGCAGACCTGTCTTGTATGTCAGACCTGTCTCCTGAGTCATATTGTTTTGTGTGTTTATTGTGTGTTTTTTTCTTGTTAGCATTTAAAATCGGGTTTTAAGTAAAGCGGTAAATATCTGCTTCTTTTCCCTACAAAACAGATATAGGGTTTAGAAATCCTGTTATAAACCAGTTATCAGTTTTCACAATCAGATCTGCGAATCCTGCGTGAACGCATTGCAGAAGACTAGCTAAGGGGGCAGATATCCCTGGGCGCCAGACTAGTTAGGGGCGCCAAAATGTGCTTTGATTTTACTTTATTGATGAAAATAATGGGTTTGAGAGTTAAAGAAAAAAGAAAGGGAGGCTCTTTAAAATGAATCTTGTCCCCTGGCGCCAAACCCTCTAGTTACGCCTCTGACGCATCGCAACAGCGTTACTGTAAAACACACAAAAATATCCCCTAGGAGTTGACCCCTTGTTCACCATGTATTCCAAACTGGTCCCCACAGCCGTGTCAAGTCGACATGATATTTTATCTTGCGGCCAGGTATATTGTGACACGACAATCTGGTACCATACATTGTTGTACAAAGACAACTTGGTACCATCCATTGGTGTACAAAGACAACTTGGTACCATCCATGGGTGTACAAAGACAACTTGGTACCATCCATTGGTGTACAAAGACAACTTGGTACCAGCCATGGGTGTACAAAGACTACCTGTACCATCCATTGGTGTACAAAGACAACCTGGTACCATCCATGGGTGTACAAACAGGGGATGGGGAAGAGGGGATGGGAAAGGGGGTTCTCCCCGGTTGGATTTTATTTTTTTGGGTGGGGGCAGCATTTTCGGCCCACTGCATATAATTCCTTAAATATATATGTGTATTCTCTTTAACAGGGGCGTAGCTAGTGTTGATAACACCCAGCGCGGTAAACTCATGGTGTTGTAACCATTAAAGTATGTACCACGTGATCCAATTCAAATTGTTTAATGTAGCGAGATGAAAAAATAAAAGTATTGATTTTTAAATACAAATTAAATTCTTTAAGGCTGGGACTATTCGCACCCGGGGCCCTTTAGAATCCCATTCGGATGTCATTTGTGGTAGTTTATTTTAGTTAAACTGAAGGAGTAAGTTTACTAACATATAGTGTACTCGACTATCTTTCATTTTGATACCTCATTTTGTCTTACAAACAAACACAACAATAATATTTTAAATAGTTGTTTTTTTTTAATCCCAACCTCTCACTTCTGGTACTCGGGTGCGAATAGCCACTTCGATCCTTTAAATTAGCCTCGCTTTTGCTTGTGGGTGGCTGGGTGGCTAAATATTTGGATGGTTAAACGACACACTTCCCGAAACTTGACACACAGACTCGTTGCCGATTACAACACCACCTTTCGGACTGTCAGCCCCAACCCCCAATCCCAACACTGAAAAAAATCAGGTTTTCCTGAACATGAAGAACATTCTTATAACTGCGCTAGAACATTCTGATAACAGCTCTAGAACGTTCTGAAAACAGCATTAGACTATTCTGATGACTGCGCTAGAACGTTTTGATCACTGCGCTAGAACATTCTAATAAATGCACTAGAACATTCTGATAACTGCACTAGAACATTCTGATAACGGCGCTAGAATATTCTGATAACTTCGCTAGAACATTCTGATAACTCCACTAGAACATTCTGATAACTGCACTAGAACATTCCGATAACTGCGCTAGATTATTCTGACAACTGCGCTAGAACATTCTGATCCCTGCACTAGAACATTCTGAAAACTGCACTAGAACATTCTGATAACTGCACTAGAACATTCTGATAACTGCACTAGAACATTCTGATAACTGCGCTAGAACATTCTGATAACTGCGCTAGAACATTCTGATAACTGCGCTAGAACATTCTGATAACTGCGCTAGAACATTCTGATATCTGCGCTAGAACATTCTGATAACTGCGCTAAATGAGATTCTTTTTTTAATATCGCAAGTGCGTTTGGTGCGTAATATTTTCTTTTCTTTTCTGAGAAAGTTGGTGAAATAAATCAGCTGTGTAAAAGCGGGTGGGTCATTAGAATATTATTATAGCTCAGGGGCGTGAACATTTTTGTGATTGCGAGCCTTTGGTGGGTGCGGGCACTAATTGGGATTCTTATAAAATGCGTTACTTGTATGCATGTTTTGACAAATTTTCAGCCCCACCCCCCATCCCTCACGACCCATCTCGTTATTACATTTTGTTTTTAGGGTTTGTTAAAATTTAAACACCGAACACATTTTTGGCCTGATTAAGCCCGAATAAGGTATTACATCCATCTGTTTAGACAGAACACTGATTCTCAATCTTCTTCCTATGCCTGACCGGCCTGGTGTTCATCGTATGACTATTGCTATTGTACCGTCTCCTTAACTTTTGACAAGCTGCGGGCCAACGTTTAGGATGTTTTGGACCGGTGCCATTCCACGGACCACCAGTTCGAGTAGCACGGGGATACATTATTTGACCAGATCGACCCAAGATATAAATAGCTTAACCCCACGCGTCAGATTTCACACACCAAGTTCAAACACACACACACACACACACACACAAAGTCATCTAGAAATCGAAAACGTACACATCATTATCTAAAGATTGGCGTGGCTACCTTAAAGACAGATTAATCTTTCGCTTTAAACAGATTGACCCGTCAATGTGATTCCTGGGTCAACAAATGATTAGCTTCCCAAAATGTCATGGCAGATAGCATACGAAGGTTGCTAAGAGGATCAAGGGCATTAACTTTGACTGAACATTTGCTCCTGTGGTACGTTAGTCAAGCCCGACTGCTTAGAGAGTAGCTTTGGCAGAAGAAACCAGACACATTTCGCTTTGAAATATTGCTTTTTCTTAGCGGTTCTGCAAATTAAATAAGTAGCATCAACATTACATATAAATTAAGTACACCATTTTTTCGTGAAAGGCAGGGGCGTCATTTCAAATTTTTTTAGGTGAGGGGGGGGGGGAGACAAAACCAAAACAGGATCGGCTTGTTATGTTGTTTATTACTGAAGGCGCCACAGTAAATAGCAGTTTATATAAAACCTGCAAATTCAAGGGGGGGGGGTGGGGGGATAATGCCCCACCTTGCCTTACTCAAATGGCGTCCCTGGTGAAAGGAACTCGTCATTAACCCTGGTTTAGAACTCTCCTTTATTTGAATAACATTGTCAACGATTCCACAATGTTTCTTGTCTAATTTTCGATTTCAATTTTCATAAAATGGTCAAAAATTTAGATCGTATAGATTACATATTCCTAAACCTTTTTAAGTCACTGACCCCATTTCTTGGAAGCAAAGTACCATTGACACCAAATAAATTTACCCAAAAATACGGTAAGAGAAAAAAACGTTTAATATATATTGTTTCTTATGAAATTATTCAATTTTTTATAAAACACTCGTTAAAATAGATTATTTAGACACAAATATTTGTATTTTGTATAATCATCATTAAAGCTGAACATATATTGTTTTATTGACACAAATTGTTTGTGCCTCAGTAATCTACTTTAAAGGTTTACTCGCAGTTCAACACTCTTATAATTCATTCAAATAGTCGACGTCGTTGAAAGCATTCGTTTTGTTAGCTAACTTTTTCAGTCAGCGACCCCATGTCTGACCAGTAGGCCAGGAAACAGGGGTATAGATTACTCATTGTCCTATCCTTTCCTTCTGATTAAGACAACAATTTGCATCGCCTCGTTGTGTGTTGAAGACCCCTTCAAGACAATACCATCTTATTATTTCCCAAGCAAAGGGACCCTTGCCTCTCCACGAAAGCCATAATCATGGAGTCAATCACCATTTTAACCCCACTTAACGACTTTGCCGACATATAGACTAATGCCTGATAGATTAATGCCTGGGCCTGCGAATGACTTCATTTAATCCCTACCTACCGGGTTCATTGTCCTACCTACCGGGTTCATTGTCCTACCTGCTACCGGGTTCATTGTCCTACCTACCGGGTTCATTGTCCTACCTGCTACCGGGTTCATTGTCCTACCTACCGGGTTCATTGTCCTACCTACCGGGTTCATTGTCCTACCTACCGGGTTCATTGTCCTACCTACCGGGTTCATTGTCCTACCTACCGAGCTCAGGTGAGACTATTGAGACAGTTGAGACTGGTGAGACATGTTAGACTGGTGAGACAGGTGAGCCACGTAGTACTCATAAAGAAACTGTAATTCTCATCAATAAGTTCATGATATCTATTACCATTATCAGGTCTATAGAACCATGCATTTCAGAACATAACCAGTGTCTCCAATATATACTGCTATCTAACTCTGGCGGAATAAGGGGGGGGGGGGAGTTTTGTGCCATTTTAGTTTGATTTTTATTTTGTATCTCCAACTTAATCTAATTAAAGATGTATCTATTTATAGAACTGGAACATTAAATCATACATTAACATAGCGTCAATACAAGTGCATGTCTCTGAGACAGTCATTACGGGTGCATGTCTTTGAGACAGTCATTACGAGTGCATGTCTCTGAGACAGTCATTACGGGTGCATGTCTCTGAGACAGTCATTACGAGTGCATGTCTCTGAGACAGTCATTACGAGTGCATGTCTCTGAGACAGTCATTACGGGTGCATGTCTCTGAGACAGTCATTACGAGTGCATGTCTCTGAGACAGTAATTACGGGTGCATGTCTCTGAGACAGTCATTACGAGTGCATGTCTATGAGACAGTCATTACGGGTGCATTTCTCTGAGACAGTCATTACGAGTGCATGTCTCTGAGACAGTCATTACGGGTGCATGTCTCTGAGACAGTCATTACGAGTGCATGTCTATGAGACAGTCATTACGGGTGCATGTCTCTGAGACAGTCATTACGGGTGCATGTCTCTGAGACAGTCATTACGAGTGCATGTCTCTGAGACAGTCATTACGAGTGCATGTCTCTGAGACAGTCATTACGAGTGCATGTCTCTGAGACAGTCATTACGGGTGCATGTCTCTGAGACAGTCATTACGAGTGCATGTCTTTGAGACAGTCATTACGGGTGCATGTCTCTGAGACAGTCATTACGAGTGCATGTCTATGAGACAGTCATTACGGGTGCATGTCTCTGAGACAGTCATTACGAGTGCATGTTTATGAGACAGTCATTACGGGTGCATGTCTCTGAGACAGTCATTACGAGTGCATGTCTTTGAGACAGTCATTACGAGTGCATGTCTTTGAGACAGTCATTACGAGTGCATGTCTTTGAGACAGTCATTACGAGTGCATGTCTTTGAGACAGTCATTACGAGTGCATGTCTTTGAGACAGTCATTACGAGTGCATGTCTTTGAGACATTCATTACGAGTGCATGTCTCTGAGACAGTCATTACGGGTGCATGTCTTTGAGACAGTCATTACGAGTGCATGTCTTTGAGACAGTCATTACGAGTGCATGTCTCTGAGACAGTCATTACGAGTGCATGTCTCTGAGACAGTCATTACGAGTGCATGTCTCTGAGACAGTCATTACGGGTGCATGTCTCTGAGACAGTCATTACGAGTGCATGTCTCTGAGACAGTCATTACGGGTGCATGTCTCTGAGACAGTCATTACGAGTGCATGTCTATGAGACAGTCATTACGGGTGCATGTCTCTGAGACAGTCATTACGAGTGCATGTCTCTGAGACAGTCATTACGGGTGCATGTCTCTGAGACAGTCATTACGAGTGCATGTCTTTGAGACAGTCATTACGGGTGCATGTCTCTGAGACAGTCCTTTCGAGTGCATGTCTATGAGACAGTCATTACGGGTGCATGTCTTTGAGACAGTCATTACGAGTGCATGTCTTTGAGACAGTCATTACGAGTGCATGTCTTTGAGACAGTCATTACGAGTGCATGTCTTTGAGACAGTCATTACGAGTGCATGTCTTTGAGACAGTCATTACGAGTGCATGTCTTTGAGACAGTCATTACGAGTGCATGTCTTTGAGACATTCATTACGAGTGCATGTCTCTGAGACAGTCATTACGGGTGCATGTCTTTGAGACAGTCATTACGAGTGCATGTCTTTGAGACAGTCATTACGAGTGCATGTCTCTGAGACAGTCATTACGAGTGCATGTTTATGAGACAGTCATTACGGGTGCATGTCTCTGAGACAGTCATTACGAGTGCATGTCTTTGAGACAGTCATTACGAGTGCATGTCTTTGAGACAGTCATTACGAGTGCATGTCTTTGAGACAGTCATTACGAGTGCATGTCTTTGAGACAGTCATTACGAGTGCATGTCTTTGAGACAGTCATTACGAGTGCATGTCTTTGAGACATTCATTACGAGTGCATGTCTCTGAGACAGTCATTACGGGTGCATGTCTTTGAGACAGTCATTACGAGTGCATGTCTTTGAGACAGTCATTACGAGTGCATGTCTCTGAGACAGTCATTACGGGTGCATGTCTTTGAGACAGTCATTACGGGTGCATGTCTCTGAGACAGTCATTACGAGTGCATGTCTATGAGACAGTCATTACGGGTGCATGTCTCTGAGACAGTCATTACGAGTGCATGTCTCTGAGACAGTCATTACGAGTGCATGTCTATGAGACAGTCATTACGAGTGCATGTCTCTGAGACAGTCATTACGAGTGCATGTTTATGAGACAGTCATTACGGGTGCATGTCTCTGAGACAGTCATTACGAGTGCATGTCTTTGAGACAGTCATTACGAGTGCATGTCTTTGAGACAGTCATTACGAGTGCATGTCTTTGAGACAGTCATTACGAGTGCATGTCTTTGAGACAGTCATTACGAGTGCATGTCTTTGAGACAGTCATTACGAGTGCATGTCTTTGAGACATTCATTACGAGTGCATGTCTTTGAGACAGTCATTACGAGTGCATGTCTTTGAGACAGTCATTACGAGTGCATGTCTCTGAGACAGTCATTACGGGTGCATGTCTTTGAGACAGTCATTACGGGTGCATGTCTCTGAGACAGTCATTACGAGTGCATGTCTATGAGACAGTCATTACGGGTGCATGTCTCTGAGACAGTCATTACGAGTGCATGTCTCTGAGACAGTCATTACGAGTGCATGTCTATGAGACAGTCATTACGAGTGCATGTCTCTGAGACAGTCATTACGAGTGCATGTTTATGAGACAGTCATTACGGGTGCATGTCTCTGAGACAGTCATTACGAGTGCATGTCTTTGAGACAGTCATTACGAGTGCATGTCTTTGAGACAGTCATTACGAGTGCATGTCTTTGAGACAGTCATTACGAGTGCATGTCTTTGAGACAGTCATTACGAGTGCATGTCTTTGAGACAGTCATTACGAGTGCATGTCTTTGAGACATTCATTACGAGTGCATGTCTCTGAGACAGTCATTACGGGTGCATGTCTTTGAGACAGTCATTACGAGTGCATGTCTTTGAGACAGTCATTACGAGTGCATGTCTCTGAGACAGTCATTACGAGTGCATGTCTCTGAGACAGTCATTACGAGTGCATGTCTCTGAGACAGTCATTACGGGTGCATGTCTCTGAGACAGTCATTACGAGTGCATGTCTCTGAGACAGTCATTACGGGTGCATGTCTCTGAGACAGTCATTACGAGTGCATGTCTATGAGACAGTCATTACGGGTGCATGTCTCTGAGACAGTCATTACGAGTGCATGTCTCTGAGACAGTCATTACGGGTGCATGTCTCTGAGACAGTCATTACGAGTGCATGTCTTTGAGACAGTCATTACGGGTGCATGTCTCTGAGACAGTCCTTACGAGTGCATGTCTATGAGACAGTCATTACGGGTGCATGTCTTTGAGACAGTCATTACGAGTGCATGTCTTTGAGACAGTCATTACGAGTGCATGTCTTTGAGACAGTCATTACGAGTGCATGTCTTTGAGACAGTCATTACGAGTGCATGTCTTTGAGACAGTCATTACGAGTGCATGTCTTTGAGACAGTCATTACGAGTGCATGTCTTTGAGACATTCATTACGAGTGCATGTCTCTGAGACAGTCATTACGGGTGCATGTCTTTGAGACAGTCATTACGAGTGCATGTCTTTGAGACAGTCATTACGAGTGCATGTCTCTGAGACAGTCATTACGAGTGCATGTTTATGAGACAGTCATTACGGGTGCATGTCTCTGAGACAGTCATTACGAGTGCATGTCTTTGAGACAGTCATTACGAGTGCATGTCTTTGAGACAGTCATTACGAGTGCATGTCTTTGAGACAGTCATTACGAGTGCATGTCTTTGAGACAGTCATTACGAGTGCATGTCTTTGAGACAGTCATTACGAGTGCATGTCTTTGAGACATTCATTACGAGTGCATGTCTCTGAGACAGTCATTACGGGTGCATGTCTTTGAGACAGTCATTACGAGTGCATGTCTTTGAGACAGTCATTACGAGTGCATGTCTCTGAGACAGTCATTACGAGTGCATGTCTCTGAGACAGTCATTACGAGTGCATGTCTCTGAGACAGTCATTACGGGTGCATGTCTCTGAGACAGTCATTACGAGTGCATGTCTCTGAGACAGTCATTACGGGTGCATGTCTCTGAGACAGTCATTACGAGTGCATGTCTATGAGACAGTCATTACGGGTGCATGTCTCTGAGACAGTCATTACGAGTGCATGTCTCTGAGACAGTCATTACGGGTGCATGTCTCTGAGACAGTCATTACGAGTGCATGTCTTTGAGACAGTCATTACGGGTGCATGTCTCTGAGACAGTCCTTACGAGTGCATGTCTATGAGACAGTCATTACGGGTGCATGTCTTTGAGACAGTCATTACGAGTACATGTCTTTGAGACAGTCATTACGAGTGCATGTCTTTGAGACAGTCATTACGAGTGCATGTCTTTGAGACAGTCATTACGAGTGCATGTCTTTGAGACAGTCATTACGAGTGCATGTCTTTGAGACAGTCATTACGAGTGCATGTCTTTGAGACATTCATTACGAGTGCATGTCTCTGAGACAGTCATTACGGGTGCATGTCTTTGAGACAGTCATTACGAGTGCATGTCTTTGAGACAGTCATTACGAGTGCATGTCTTTGAGACAGTCATTACGAGTGCATGTCTTTGAGACAGTCATTACGAGTGCATTTCTCTGAGACAGTCATTAAGGGTGCATGTCTTTGAGACTGTCATTACGAGTGCATGTCTTTGAGACAGTCATTACGAGTGCATGTCTTTGAGACAGTCATTACGAGTGCATTTCTCTGAGATAGTCATTACGAGTGCATGTTATAAGGGATGATGTATTTTGAGACGCTTTGCCCGCCTTCCACGTGCATGACCTCTTTCAAGTCGGTCCTGTGTTGGGGCGGCTAGAAAAAAATATCCCTTTGTTGATACTTTTGTTTACTATCGTCCGTTTCTGTGGAACAGGATCGAACGATCTAGAGAATGCGAGAAGCAGTAAGACTGCGTATTCCTTTTTCCAGAATGATCATCTGAAACTGAGTATAAAAGGGATAAGAATAAATGACGGGGGAGATTTTCCTTTCCTTGATTACGAGGCATGCTATGTGTCATTATACTTTGTTGTGTGTAGAGATTTCTATTTCCTCGTACAATTTTGTGCTCATTGTATTTTTATATACAGTACCGGTACCAGAAAATCTGTAAGTTTATAATTTTAATCACATTTTCTCTTGCTGTTATTATTTAATTGAAGTTCACAAATTAAAAAGTTATTAATTGTAATTAGCTCTGGCCTTAATTGTCGTTTTATTTGTTATTATTTTTAACCTTTGGTATCGTCCTTTATTATGGACTGTTTTTAGAACGAGCCCTAGACAAAACAACAGAGATTAAATTCTCCATCTATAACGGTCCGTAATAGTGCATGTCTCTGAGACAGTCATTACGAGTGCATGTCATTAACTGTTAATGACAATACTAGAGCTTTACCAGTTGCAGTTGTTTACCCACAGTCCGGTTATGTTAAGAAAATACCCGGTGGGTCCAAGTGTTCAAAAAAAGAGTTAACGTCTCATTTTTTTATAATATATGTCAGACTTTGTAAACAATATGTCTACATACAAACCTACATACAGTCCTACACCATACCCGTTTATTGTATTGATTAATATAATAGTCGTCTACCCCTAAAGAATTTTTTTAACCAGTTTCACACGTCATGCATGACATACTTGTAATCACTCTGTAATATTAATATTAATATTAAAAAGACAAAGAAAAAGATGGGAAGATAACATCAAAGAGTGGACGGGATTAAAACTAGGCGATGCTGTACGTAGTGCAGAAGACAGAGAGGAAGGGAGAAGGATAGTTTTCATGTCATCTGTGGCGCCCCAACGGTCCAACGACTAAGGGACATGATGATGATGATGATGATGATGATGATGATGAATATTAATATAACGAAGTGGGTATTCGAATCCGGGTACCAGAAGTGAGAGGTTGGGATTAAAAAACGATTTAAAATATTATTGTTGTGTTTGTAAGACAAAATGAGGTATCAAATGAAAGATAATTGAATGTACTATATGTTTGCAAACTTATTACTTCAGTTTAACTAAAATAAACTACCACAAATGACATTCGAATAGCATTTAGTCAAAATGGACCCGGACACGCAGCGCCGCCAATCGGACCCGGGTCCCATAATGCTCACTTCTGGTACCCGGGTGCGAATAATATAAACATGTAAAGTTGTGGGAAGGGTGGTTTCGAAAAGGAAGCAGGACACACCAGAAGCACATAAAATATAAGAGATATCAAGATGTATATTATAAGAAATAATAGCACTGAAATTTTTATGATCAAAAGTTCAAGGTTAACTCGAAATCTCTACAACTTCCGGCGGTGCACTCACATTCCAACAAACGGTACATGACAGGCACAGTTCAGAGTTCAAAGTTCAGAGTTCAAAGTTCCACTTCCGCCATGGGGCCTGAATGGCACATCTTCGTTCAAAATATAAATGTAATTATTTCTCTTGTGATCGCTTTTGGCATGTTGAAAGAAAGCATTCGTTAACTTATTATTATCGTCCTTTGATAACTATTTTCATGTCAGGTTGAATCTGGATTGTAATATGATGATTGCGAATATTTTTTGTGGTAATGTTAACTGGTAGTTTTTTTTTTTGTTTTTTTTTTTTTTTTGTTTGTTGTTGTTTTGGAAAGAAATTGGAGTGTGGTAAATTTTGATGTCGTAAAGTCCAAGATGTTATATTAGAGTCGTGAATTTGGTTTCGTAAAGCCACATGAATTATGTCAGAGTTTTACATTTGATGTCGTAAAGTCACAGCCGATATGTCTAATTGTAAATTTGATGTTTTAAATGTGGAGCTGACAGATGCTGTCTCCGCCGTTTTATTTGGCATTTCATCATTTCTCATTTTTGATTGTTGAAAAAAAAAAAAAAATTTACGTATATTCGAAAGTCACACGCTGGAATATGAGTTTTTAACACAAAGAAAATAATGTTACAAGAGTAAAAATGTCTCCCACGTTGTAGGCCTCGTTATAAAACTGCCAACGCCCCCACTATGTCCCTTGTCTCCCACGTTGTAGGCCTCGTTATAAAACTGCCTACGTCCCCACTATGTCCCTTGTCTCCCACGTTGTGGGCCTCATTATAAAACTGCCTACGCCCCCACTCTGTCCCTTGTCTCCCACGTTGTAGGCCTCAGTATAAAACTTTCTATGCCCCCACTCAGTCCCTTGTCTCCCACATTGTAGGCCTCAGTATAAAACTTTCTATACCTCCACTCTGTACCTTGTTTCCCACGTTGTAGGCCTAATTATAATACTCCCTGTGCCTCCACTCCTCTGTTCCTTGTTGGTTAGCGCACCAATTTGACCTTGCGAGAACCTTGTTTATAACCGGAAGTGAGTCAAAGCAACAATGGGAGCAAACCATGGTGGGCGGCCTTACTGTAGCAGTAAACACATGTATGACACGTTACTGTAGCAGTAAACACATGTATGACACGTTACTGTAGCAGTAAACACATGTATGACACGTTACTGTAGCAGTAAACACATGTATGACACGTTACTGTAGCAGTAAACACATGTATGACACGTTACTGTAGCAGTAAACACATGTATGACACGTTACTGTAGCAGTAAACACATGTATGACACGTTACTGTAGCAGTAAACACATGTATGACACGTTACTGTAGCAGTAAACACATGTATGACACGTTACTGTGTGTCGGTCGTGTTTGCGTTGATTAGGAACATGCATAGCGATGTTTTAATTGTAGACTTTTAGGACGTAAATCAATCAATTGACCGTGGGCCATCAAAATATAGAAGAAGACATGGGAACATAAAGCATGAAGACATGAACTCAAGGAAACATAAAGCATGAAGACATGAACTCAAGGGAACATAAAGCATGAAGACAAGAACTCATGGAAACATAAAGCATGAACACGTGAACTCAAGGGAACAGAAAGCATGATGACATGAACTCAAGGGAACAAAATGCATGAAGAAATGAACTCAAGGGAACATAAGGCATGAAGACACGAACTCAAAGGGGACATAAAGCATGAAGTCAAGAATTTATGAGAACATAAATCATGAAGACATGAACTCATGAGATCTTAAATAATGAAGACATGAACTCAAGGGAACAAAAAGCATGAACACGTGAACTCAAGGGAACAAAAAGTACGAAGACATGAACTCAAGGGAACAAAAAGCATGAAGGCGTGAACTCATGAGACCTTATATCATGAAGACGTGAACTCATGGGAATATAAAGTAAGTGTTGTTGTCCCCCCCCCCCCCCTAAAAAAAAAACCAATCCCCACTACCCCCCTACCCCCGCTCACTACCACAAAAATAAAATATTAGTTTTGTGACTAAGTATACCATCTTTCCTTGTCAATCCTGGACTCTGATATACAAACATTTAAATGAGTAAACAAAGTAGAACGCAACAAAACAACGAACATGTGTCGGCAGGAAGCCTTCGTCAGCGCACAAACAACAGATAGGAGCCAGAATGATCAATAAATTGATCGTGGCCCTTACTATAGAAAAGAAGAAGAAAAAGAAACTTAATTAAATTTTTAAAAATAGCAATTAGCTGAAACGTAGCATCAGAGAGGGCAGCAAAAGTGTTATTCAATACTCTGTTGTAACATACTCTGTTGTGCACCTTTCTGGTATACAACATTCTCTTATACAATACTGTAGTTACATTCCGCCCCGAGGATATTCATCAACTCACATCTGTGCCCTAATAAATGTCCAAACTACCAATCGCTCGTTTTTTGTTTGTGTTTCTTTTTGTGTGTGTGTTTATGAGGTCAAGGCCAAATGCTGATCGTTATAATTGGTAAACGATAAAAAGTACACATCTGTACGAGGGTTTCACAATTCCCGTTGCTTTTGCTTAATTCGGGGAAAACGGGAATAGAGTTCTCCTCATTCCGGGTAAAAAAAATGTAATTTAAAATATACCATAAACTGAATTAAACTATAAAAAGTTGATTTTTTTAAAACGTATTTAATTGTTATTATATATTAATGATTTTTTTTTTAAATGTTAAGGGTAGTTGAGAGATTAGTCACTTGCTACTAGTTATCCCTTATAATGGATAACTAGCTAACATTAAGTTTGTTAAGCAACAGTTGGACACATGCCGCCTGTACAAAAAACATTAACACTGTGAGTTTTTCCCTTTTGAACATTTCCTTAATTCTACTTTCGAATCCGTCACTAAATATTTTACAAGCAAATGTTTGCTAACATCTTGTAACAAAGAGATTAGTTACGAATGTTAGAAGAAAAATTCTAGAATGTATCTATATGTGTTACAGAATGTATCTATATGTGTTGCCTGTATGTCTGATCTTGGAAATAAACACACGACAAAACCTCGGTATAAGTTTAGCTTTGAAAGGCGAAGTGTTTGGGATTATCACGTTACAAAAGCTCAAGTTTCCAGCCCCTGGGATGTGACCTTAGATGGGGTATTGGAGGGATTTATGTGGGGTCGCAGGCTGAAACATTGGTCAGGGAGGTATGGAGGCCAGCGGCTGAAACATTGGACAGGGAGGTATGGAGGCCAGCGACTGAAACATTGGACACGGAGGTATGGAGGCCAGCGGCTGAAACATTGGACAGGGAGGTATGGAGGCCAGCGGCTGAAACAATAGACTGAGGTATGGAGGCCAACGGCTTAAACAATAGACTAAGAGGTATGGAGGCCAACGGCTTAAACAATAGACTAAGAGGTATGGAGGCCAGCGGCTGAAACAATAGACTAAGAGGTATGGAGGCCAGCGGCTGAAACAATAGACTAAGAGGTATGGCTGACAGCTGCTGATACAATAGACTAAGAGGTATGGAGGCCAGCCGCTGATACAATAGACTAAGAGGTATGGAGGCCAGACGCTGATACAATAGACTAAGAGGTATGGAGGCCAGCCGCTGATACAATAGACTAAGATGTATGGAGGCCAGCTACTGATACAATAGACTAAGAGGTATGGAGGCCAGCCGCTGATACAATAGACTAAGAGGTATGGAGGCCAGCCGCTGATACAATAGACTAAGAGGTATGGAGGCCAGCCGCTGATACAATAGACTAAGAGGTATGGAGGCCAGCCGCTGATACAATAGACTAAGAGAAGTATTATTTCTTCTTCAAAAAATCATCTTTTTTATTTGCTGTCCTAAAGTTTAAGTTGCAATTTAAATTATTCGGATTTAGTTAATTGTGAAGCCAATTACATGTCATTAAATATGTCACTTATTACATGTCATTAAGTATGTCACCAATCAAATTTCAATAAATATGTCGCTAGTTACATGTCATTAAATGTCACCATTTACATTATACTGGAAGATTAAGTTTTAATATGTTATCATTTCCAAGTATTTATCCGATTTAAAAGACATTTTTCCAGTATATCGTGGTAATGGTCACTTTGTTTCTATATGATTGGGGTCGTCAGATGAAAAAGCTTGAGATCCTGTGTACCACTGAACTTGGTAATTAAGCGCAATTAACTATAATTTACAGGTCCTTGCTTAAACACATAAGGTTCTTCAATTTATACTTAACGACAACTTCTCGAGATATTAGTATTCTAAATTCTTCTTCTAAAATTGCTGCAATAATAATAATGATGATAATAACTATACTGTTAAACCTTAAAAATAACATCGTGACACGCAAAGGAACCTTTACTATCACAGATAAAGATCAACGGTGATCAAACAATGTCAAAACTCCACACCACTATCCCTTACGTGGATTCGTTGTCACATCCAGCACATCTGTCCTAGTTAGTTAGCATCTAAAGAGTTGTCGGGGAGGGAAAAAAATTGTCGTCAAATTGATACACACACACACTGTATTGGGAGGCCAACTCGTGAACATTGAGTGGTCGAGATTAGAGAGGAGTGCGGGCTGGGGGTGGATTGGGGGGGGGGGGGCGTGTGGCTAGACGAGGTCGTCATCACGTGATCCATGCAGCACTACAAGGGTTTAAAGCTTGTAGAGAAAGTGGTTTGAGACTTTAGCACACTAAATGATTGGCTATTTATTGAATACCAGCTGGGCGCAACCATGTTGTAGACATGAGGGGTGAGTCTATCTGTGGGCGTGTACGGGGTGAGTCTATCTGTGGGCGTGTACGGGGTGAGTCTATCTGTGGGCTTGTACGGGGTGAGTCTATCTGGGGGCTTGTAGGGGGTGAGTCTATCTGGGGGCGTGTACGGGGTGATTCTATCTGGGGGCTTGTACGGGGTGATTCTATCTGGGGGCTTGTACGGGGTGATTCTATCTGGGGGCTTGTACGGGGTGATTCTATCTGGGGGCTTGTACGGGGTGATTCTATCTGGGGGCTCGTACGGGGTGAGTCTATCTGTGGGCGTGTACGGGGTGAGTCTATCTGGGGGCTTGTAGGGGGTGAGTCTATCTGGGGGCGTGTACGGGGTGATTCTATCTGTGGGCGTGTACGGGGTGAGTCTATCTGTGGGTGTGTACGGGGTGAGTCTATCTGGGGGCTTGTAGGGGGTGAGTCTATCTGGGGGCGTGTACGGGGTGATTCTATCTGTGGGCGTGTACGGGGTGAGGCTATCTGGGGGCGTGTACGGGGTGAGTCTATCTGTGGGCTTGTACGGGGTGATTCTATCTGTGGGCGTGTACGGGGTGAGGCTATCTGGGGGCGTATACGGGGTGAGTCTATCTGTGGGCGTGAACGGGGTGAGTCTATCTGTGGGCGTGTACGGGGTGAGTCTATCTGGGGGCTTGTACGGGGTGAGTCTATCTGGGGGCGTGTACGGGGTGAGTCTATCTGTGGGCGTGTACGGGGTGATTCTATCTGGGGGCTTGTACGGGGTGAGTCTATCTGGGGGCTTGTACGGGGTGATTCTATCTGGGGGCTTGTAGGGGGTGAGTCTATCTGGGGGCGTGTACGGGGTGATTCTATCTGTGGGTGTGTACGGGGTGAGGCTATCTGGGGGCGTGTACGGGGTGAGTCTATCTGTGGGCTTGTACGGGGTGATTCTATCTGGGGGCTTGTACGGGGTGATTCTATCTGGGGGCTTGTACGGGGTGATTCTATCTGGGGGCGTGTACGGGGTGAGTCTATCTGGGGGCTTGTACGGGGTGATTCTATCTGGGGGCGTGTACGGGGTGATTCTATCTGGGGGCTTGTACGGGGTGAGGCTATCTGGGGGCTTGTACGGGGTGATTCTATCTGGGGGCTTGTACGGGGTGATTCTATCTGGGGGCTTGTACGGGGTGAGTCTATCTGGGGGCTTGTACGGGGTGAGGCTATCTGGGGGCTTGTACGGGGTGAGGCTATCTGGGGGCTTGTACGGGGTGAGGCTATCTGGGGGCTTGTACGCGGTGAGTCTATCTGGGGGCTTGTACGGGGTGAGCCTATCTGGGGGCTTGTACGGGGTGAGTCTATCTGGGGGCTGGTACGGGGTGAGTCTATCTGGGGGCTTGTACGGGGTGATTCTATCTGGGGGCTTGTACGGGGTGAGTCTATCTGGGGGCTTGTATGGGGTGAGTCTACGTATTACGTGGCTTCTGGTTTCTTAGACGCCCTTGTGCTCAATGTCCACCCGCCTTGTCCAGCACGATTCCAATGGGTCAGACTTGTTCCGGCTATTTCGGCTTTGTCGTTTGTTTCAGCTGGTGGGGTGTCGGGGTGGCACCATGTTGGGTGTCGGGGCGGCACCATTTTGGGTGTCGGGGCGGCACCATGTTGGGTGTCGTGGCGGGGATGCTGATTTTCCCGGCTTAGGAGGAGTGTTTTTATTTCAGGGCATGTTTGGAGCGGTCCGTATTTCTGAGTTTTGGGTTTGTGATTCGCCTAATTTCTGATTCTAATTTCTGGGCCTTTAAAAATGTTTGCGGTTGTCAAGAAAATATTTGACATTGTTCAAGGTTTAAATTTTTTCTATGGGCAAAACAATGTAATCCTGTCCTTATAAAATACAACTCATTGTATGTGCCCGACAAATGTATGGTATTTAATTGTATGTATCTGCCTTAAAAATCCATCCATCATTTAATTTTTTTTTTTTTTTCAAAAAATGATTTCCCAATGTGTCCTTATTTTATCTCCCATTTTCCATCTCCTATACTTTTGAGTGATTTTTTTTTGTATGTCAAAGTTCAAGGGATGTAATCTAATTCAACCACTGTTTTACCTAATTTTTAACCCTTATCTCCCTTGGGGGAGGACAACGTCCTTCCTGGAATTATTACTTGAGATAGTGGTCAGTTTGGACCTAGATATTTAATGATCCAGATGTTGATCAAGACTTTGACAAGAAGTAGGGGATCACGGGATCGCTCCAAAGTTCTCAAATGTAAGTCTCATTCGCTAAAAAAACTTTCATAAATAATTGAAATGTTTTCGTTTTAACAAAATTATTATAAACTGAAATTTAAGAATTAATTTATTAATTAACTTTTAGTTTGAAAACGTATTACTGTGTGAACTGCATTTCATTTAAGAGGTTTAGCTTTTTCTATTAAGTAATAAAGTGTCTATGTAAAAATCATTTTTATACAGTACCGGTACAAATATCAGATAAAATAATGAGATATTAATTAACCTTACCACCATCCATAAACCAATATCTACCCCGCCACCCGCGCCCCCCCCCAGCCCCGAAACCCCAAGTCACGTTTGAAAAATCTATGTGGCGCCCCGAGTCAGGGTGTCATACTTATGAATGTTTTTTGATCTTCCTACGCTTCCATTAGCAGATTATCTTTTACCCACCGCCTCTTTTTTTTCCCCATGACCAAGGTCGTTTGTTAATTATGCATACCATAATGCACCTCGCGCTTTGATGTCCGTGACGTTGTCCCCGCTTACCAAAAGTAAATGTCAAGTTTGGTGAGGGCTAGAGGTCAGAGGTCGGCAAACGTTTAGCCAAAGTGTGATAAATAAGAATTTGTGATATATTCAGCGTGCCACTTCCGGCACGCGTGTTGTTAGTTATTTACTTCTGCTTAGTGCACGTGGCTGGTCCCCCATCAATGCGTTATCAAAACGATATTATTTATATAACATAAAGTAAGGAGGTCACGAGTGTTATTTGTCACGTGTGTTATTAGTCACGTGTGTTATTTGTCACGTGAGTTATTAGTTATGTGTGTTATTTCCCCGAACCGTGATAGTCCCACAGACGTAATTATATTACAATCAACTGCATCGGTGTCATAAATAAATTAATGCATTACATTTAGGCTTAAGAAGAAGATTAGACATCCAGGCTAGTGTTCCACAACTATTTTGTGTTCACTTTTCGAGTTTCATCGAATTCGTGACTGATGGTACCAGTCTAAAAAGTGGTGTCTGAGAAGTTTCTTCAATATAAGCACTTTCGGGGAGGAAATAATATCGTTGTGTTGTCAGACTTTTTACTAATATAAAACTTTAAAGATCTGAAATATCACAATCAAATCTCGAATATATATTACGCATCTGGTAAACTGCATCCATTTCCTACTGCTTCTTGAAAAGTCTGGCTTCTTCCTATTAAGCGTAATTGAAGCTGAGATTATTTTTCTTAGCTTTTGCTCTATCCTTTGTATTTTATGACGTATTTGGTGATGGGAAGTGGCGGTGCTAATGTTGTTATGTTTTAGCAGGAGCAGCAGTGATAGACATGCCTATTAGAATACTTTCGATTCCAAGGCTAGCACGTGGAAGCAGCAACCCCGAAAACGTAAAGCTATAGGTAGAATGCCAGTCGTTTCCATTCAAGACTCTGAATGCTACTACTACCTAACGCGCCCTCGAACACGGTTTCCAGGAGCTACTACGTTCCAGGAGCTACTACCTCCCAGGAGCTACTACCTTCCAGGAGCTACTACCTTCCAGGAGCTACTACCTTCCAGGAGCTTAGAACCATCAATGGAAACATATGCGGCTTATTTAATGCAGCATGTCAAGAGTTAGGGCTTCTTAACGATTTGACACGACACTATTTATAAAGCTACACAAACTAAGATATGGGACAACTCTTCGCTATAATTTGTGCATTTGGGGAACCTGTCAACGCCCCGGATCTATGGAAAACACATAAAATGGCATAGTGCGAAGACCTCTTTACTAAATATTCCATTGACACTGCCCCGACATACGCATACAATTTAACGACGACCAGCGATTAGTCGTACAAGCAGTCATTCGGGAACTGTACAATCCATCTGCTCAGTCCAAGAAAAAATTGTTTCTCGACTGCGGAGCAGGAACAGACAAGACCTTTGTATATAATACCCTCGTTCATACAGTGCTGGGTAGAGGAGACGTGGCTTTCGCGGTTGCTTCAACTTGAATCGCATCAACGTTTCTACCTGGCGGCCGTACTGCACATTCCGTGTTCATAATACCTCTTTAAAAAAAACACAACATCAACCTGCATCATGAATCCAAACACAGAGAATTCCGAAAATACACTTGAAGCAAAAATACCATCTGGGATGAAGCACCAATGTCACATTGTAATGCTGTTGACAGACTGTTGCGAGATCTCACTCTGGGATGAAGCACCAATGTCACATTGTAATGCTGTTGACAGACTATTGCGAGATCTCACTCTGGGATGAAGCACCAATGTCACATTGTAATGCTGTTGACAGACTATTGCGAGATCTCACTCTGGGATGAAGCACCAATGTCACATTGTAATGCTGTTGACAGACTGTTGCGAGATCTCACTCTGGGATGAAGCACCAATGTCACATTGTAATGCTGTTGACAGACTGTTGCGAGATCTCACTCTGGGATGAAGCACCAATGTCACATTGTAATGCTGTTGACAGACTGTTGCGAGATCTCAATCTGGGATGAAGCACCAATGTCACATTGTAATGCTGTTGACAGACTGTTGCGAGATCTCACTCACAAAAATGCACCTTCGTTAATAAACTCATTGTTCTAGATGGTGATTTCCGTCCAATTATTCCAGTTACATTCCACGATACCCGAGCCCTCACCGTTGCCTCGTGCATCAACAAACACAGACTGTGGAACGATAAGAAAGTCCTAAAACTCACACAAAATATGAAAATTCTCGAAATCGAAACTCAATTTGTTCAATGGCTTCCTCAAATTGGGGAAGGTAAATACTGGAGACAAAACACAACTACGTCTTTAGTGTTACCACAACAAGACCCAGTGGCTCAGGAGAACTACGTCTTCAGTGTTTACCACAAGAAGACCCAGTGGCTCAGCAGAACTACGTCTTCAGTGTTTACCACAAGAAGACCCGGTGGCTCAACAGAACTACGTCTTCAGTGTTTACCACAAGAAGACCCAGTGGCTCAGCAGAACTACGTCTTCATTGTTAACCACAAGAAGACCCGGTGGCTCAGCAGAACTACGTCTTCAGTGTTTACCACAAGAAGACCCGGTGGCTCAGCAGAACTACGTCTTCAGTGTTTACCACAAGAAGACCTGGTGGCTCAGCAGAACTGCGTCCTCAATGTTTACCACCACAACATGACCCGGTGGCTTAACTGTATGTTATATTAATTTCTCGACTGTGGCTTTCCAAGAACTTCAAAAGCAATACTGAGCGTCACAAACGACGACTCTGTACATACTAACAAAGTTCTTGTTCTTATGCAGGGTGATCAAGTGACTTTCAAGAGTGTAGATACAGTGGCTAGTGATGATCCTAATGATCAACTCGCCTACCGTTAGGAGTTTTTATACACCAACTGTCATGCCTCCACATATCTTTTATCTGAAGGTGAAGCCGTAGTTTTGCTCCTCTGCAATATTATGCCATCAAAAGATCTTTGCAATGGAACAAGACTCATCGTTACCAGAATTCATACAAATATTATTCAAGTGTCAACTGGTCGCTATCCGAAATTCTGTAAATCTCTTCATCTCAGAATCTCTCTTCTTCCTTCCGACACAGATCTCCCTTTTAAATTTACACGCACACAATTCTCACTCAGACCCGACTTCTCCATGATGATCAACAAGTCCCACTCAGACCCGACCTCTCCATGATGATCAACAAGTCCCACTCAGACCCGACTTCTCCATGACGATCAACAAGTCCCACTCAGACCCGACTTCTCCATGATGATCAACAAGCCCCCAAGGACAAACGTTTCAAAACATTTGAGTTCATCTAAAACAACCAGTCTTCAGCCACGTACAGTTAGTTGTACGTACAGTTAGTTGTACGTACAGTTAGTTGTACGTACAGTTAGTTGTACGTACAGTTAGTTGTACGTACAGTTAGTTGTACGTACAGTTAGTTGTACGTACAGTTAGTTGTACGTGGCCTTTTCTAGAGTAAGACCTTTCAACTCATATTCTGTCGTCTCCAGCAGTACGCCTATTCACAGCCTCGACTTTCAAGAAGTATTTCTTTCTTCTAGACTCCTGAATTACTTTCTTACTGTTTTCCGTTCCTATACTTACACTACCGTATACTACGGCGGGCATCCACTATTAGACTAATAATTCTTTTTAAGTGTCTCTGGAATTTTTTTTTTATAATAAGCAGTTGCGTCTAGTGACGTAGCCACGGGTGCTGATGTAGTGGTACGCCCCGAGCGACACTTTATTTCTTTACATGGGTCGGGGCGGCATTTTGGGCCAACTTCAGAGTGCTTTTCGTGGAAAGGGGCGACAAAAATCTCGGCCTCCCCAGGTGGCTCTTTCCCCAACTAACTCACTTGTTTTCTTAAAGGCAAATATTCCATTAATGAAAATGTCCGTAATTTTAGGACGGGTATTTGCTAGTTATATGAATAAATTATACTATGCACTTAACATATTATGATACTTCGACGGGTATGAATAAATTATACTATGCACTTAACATATTATGATACTTCGACGGGTATGAATAAATTAAACTATGCACTTAACATATTATGATACTTCGACAGGTATAAATAAATTATACTATGCATTTAACATATTATGATACTTCGACGGGTATGAATAAATTATACTATGCACTTAACATTTTATGATACTTCGAAGGGTATGAATAAATTATACTATGCACTTAACATATTATGATACTTCGACGGGTATAAATAAATTATACTATGCATTTAACATATTATGATACTTTGACGGGTATGAATAAATTATACTATGCACTTAACATTTTATGATACTTCGAAGGGTATGAATAAATTATACTATGCACTTAACATATTATGATACTTCGACGGGTATGAATAAATTATACTATGCATTTAACATATTATGATACTTCCACGGCTTGTAGAATTCAGTGCAGATATTATAATTTTATTTTAGGCAATGATTATGTAACTATAGTTAAGGGCTTTACTCAAGTAATGAAACTGAATACACGCACATCTGATTTCTCCAATAGTTCAATAACTGAACAAATCAATATTTTCACTGTGTTAGTGGGAGTGGGGCGAAAAAAAAAAGGGGGGGGGGGCAATTAGTTGATATTAATTTGTTTACAACATCCGGTTGACACGCACATATCCTAGAACTCAGGGGGCGCTCAAATATAATCATTAATGTTTTAGTTGATGTATGTGTCCTGACATTTGATGTATGTGTACTGACATTTGATGTATGTGTCCTGAAATTTGATGTATGTGTCCTGACATTTGATGTATGTGTCCTGACATTTGATGTATGTGTCCTGACATTTGATGTTCTGTGTCCTGACATTTGATGTATGTGTACTGACATTTGATGTATGTGTCCTGACATTTGATTATGTGTCCTGACATTTGATGTTCTGTGTCCTGACATTTGATGTATGTGTACTGACATTTGATGTATGTGTCCTGACATTTGATGTATGTGTCCTGACATTTGATGTATGTGTCCTGACATTTGATGTATGTGTCCTGACATTTGATGTATGTGTCCTGACATTTGATGTATGTGTCCTGACGTGTCCTGACGTGTCCTGACAGTTTCTATTGTTACCAAGTTCATTTTCTACGTTTATGTTGCGAATGTGACAGGTGTATGTGTGGCAAGTAGTGACAGGTGTATGTGTGGCCAGTAGTGACAGGTGTATGTATGGTCAGTAGTGGCAGGTGTATGTATGGTCAGTAGTGGCAGGTGTATGTTTGGTCAGTAGTGACAGGTGTATGTTTGGTCAGTAGTGACAGGTGTATGTGTGGTCAGTAGTGACAGGTGTATGTTTGTCAGTAGTGACAGGTGTATGTTTGGTCAGTAGTGACATGTGTATGTTTGGTCAGAAGTGACAGGTGTATGTTTGGTCAGTAGTGACAGGTGTATGTTTGGTCAGTAGTGACATGTGTGTGTTTTGTCAGTAGTGACATGTGTGTGTTTTGTCAGTAGTGACATGTGTGTGTTTTGTCAGTAGTGACATGTGTATATTTGGTCAGTAGTGACAGGTGTATGTTTGGTCAGTAGTGACATGTGTGTGTTTTGTCAGTAGTGACATGTGTATATTTGGTCAGTAGTGACATGTGTATGTATGTTCAGTAGTGACAGGTGTATGTTTGGTCAGTAGTGACAGGTGTATGTTTGGTCAGTAGTGACAGGTGTATGTTTGGTCAGTAGTGACAGGTGTATGTTTGGTCAGTAGTGACAGGTGTATTTTTGGTCAGTAGTGACAGGTGTATGTTTGGTCAGTAATGACAGGTGTATGTTTGGTCAGTAGTGACAGGTGTATGTTTGGTCAATAGTGACAGGTTTATGTTTGATCAGTAGTGACATTTGTGTGTTTTTTCAGTAGTGACATGTGTATATTTGGTCAGTAGTGACAGGTGTATGTATGGTCAGTAGTGACAGGTGTATGTATGGTCAGTAGTGACAGGTGTATATTTGGTCAGTAATGACATGTGTGTGTTTGGTCAGTAGTGACAGGTGTATGTATGGTCAGTAGTGGCAGGTGTGTGTATGGTCAGTAGTGACAGGTCTATGTGTGGCCAGTAGTGACAGGTGTATGTTTGGTCAGTAGTGACATGTGTATGTTTGGTCAATAGTGTCAGGTGTATATTGGTCAGTACTGACAGGTGTATGTGTGGCCAGTAGTGACAGGTGTATGTGTGGCCAGTAGTGACAGGTGTATATTTGGTCAGTAGTGACAGGTGCATGTGTGGTCAGTAGTGACAGGTGTATATTTGGCCATTAGTGACAGGTGTATGTTCGGTCAGTAGTGACGGGTGTATATATAGCGATTAATGACAGGTGTATATTTTAATAATGACTATAATAGCAGACCTGTTTACTCTTACGATTCTGGCGTACAATGTACGATTTTGAGGTGTGTACATTATATATACTGTATGTTTATTTTTTACTATTAAGATAATGTATTGAACAATTTTGTGATGGTATTGTACGATTCTAAGAGTTTGAGGGTAAACAGGTCTGTAATAGTTGCTGATAACAATATAACACCTCACAAGAGCCTATGTCTCAATCAATGAATTTGACGTCACGCCATGTATGTCCTGTGATTCGCAAATGGCGGTTAACAATTATTTCAGAATGACGTCACACAATGTTTTTAAAAAAAGTGAGAAAACATTTATGACTCGGACACCCGCACCCCATCGGACAGTTGCGGGTATCCATTAAGACCTACACCTACCTTGCTACACCCCAGCCGGCTTAGAGGATGGTTTTTAAGCCAGTTTGGATTTTATTTCCTCAAGCCGCCTGTATCAAAATGTGTTTTTACTTTTATGTTTGTAAAATGGAGGACTGATCTAATGTGTGTAGTTCATGTCTTAATACCACGAGAAAGCCATTTAGTGAATCACCCTTTCATTAAACAAATAGTTTAAATTTTTAATAAAAGACGTTCATTTCTGGACATACGCGCCAACCTCACTCCCCTATCCCTTGTCCCAGGGTGGTCAGCACTAAAGTAACTATGGTGAGTCTCTCATCACCTCATACAAAGTCACAACACACTTTAAAACAATTTTTAGTTGCTCTCAGGTCTCGGGGGGGGGGGGGGGAGTGGAGATGGAGGAAATGAAACGAGAAAAAAAGGGGGGAGGGGGATTTTTCAAAGTATTCTAAGCTCCTGTCTTAAAGACTTGGTGTGTAAGTTGTGTTCTAACCTTGTGTATTGAGCACTTGGCGTGTAAGCTGTGTTCTAACCTTGTGTATTGAGCACTTGGTGTGTTAGCTGTGTTCTAACCTTGTGTATTGAGCACTTGGTGTGTAAGCTGTGTTCTAACCTTGTGTATTGAGCACTTGGTGTGTTAGCTGTGTTCTAACCTTGTGTATTGAGCACTTGGTGTGTTAGCTGTGTTCTAACCTTGTGTATTGAGCACTTGGTGTGTAAGCTGACACTGAAAATGGATCCCAACTTTCCACGTATTCTTCACGAGCCTTGCCTGTCGTTAAGACTTATGCATCGAATTTGTTTTGTGTTATGTTGTTTATATGCAGTATGTGCTTTTATTGTACGCAAGGCAGGCGGTGCACACTGTGTATGTGCAGCTATTGTACGCAAGGCAGGCGGTGCACACTGTGTATGTGGTACTATTGTACCCAAGGCATGCGTCGCACACTGTGTGTGGTACATTTTACGCACGTGAGGTGGTACGAACTGTGTGTGTGTGGTGTACCCAGTGGAGATCGTACAAACTATGTGCTGTGGTACTGGTAGGACATGGTTGCAAATATCACAAATGCCATAAATTACAATTGTCAGATTTTCAACAACCAATTTACTTTTGGGGGACATCTTATCTTTATATTTAACTTCACAACTAAAGGAGGACTTCTAATGGACGTGATTTTTTTTAATTGTCTTCTGCTCACACCACCCCCCTCCCGGCCCACCCGGTCATTTGGCCAAAAAATTCTTCAATAGGCAGACAATCGCGACGGTTTTCCTTTCCTGAATCTTTCCTTACGACCCCTGTGGACTTTACATAAGCATTGTCAAATTATATTTTTAAACATGAAAATGTATCACGATTATGCAACACAAATACGTTTAATGAATATGTATAATGAACATGTATAATGAATATGTATAATGAACATGTATAATGAACATGTATAATGAATATGTATAATGAATATGTATAATGAACATGTATAATGAACATGTATAATGAACATGTATAATGAACATGTATAATGAACATGTATAATGAACATGTATAATGAATATGTATAATGAATATGTATAATGAACATGTATAATGAACATGTATAATGAATATGTATAATGAACATGTATAATGAACATGTATAATGAACATGTATAATGAACATGTATAATGAATATGTATAATGAATATGTATAATGAACATGTATCACTAATACGTATCCCTGATATGTATCACGATTATGCTTCACAAATGTGTATGAAGGATATGTATCACTGATATGCATCACGATGAATCTTCATTACCTCACGGCCTTATCGTTGGACAAGTTATTTGAAGTCGAAAGATTCCCTCTCACGATGACATGGATCAAACGACTTTACAGTTGTTGAATGATCACGATCATAGAGGCAAATGTTTGAGCATATCCAACATAAGTGGATGGGATAGATGCTTCGGTTTACTCTCCAAACAAAATGGCTGACCACACTGTGTGATGGTATGGACCGGAGTTAAAATTAGATTTATGGAATTTTTACAGCCTACGCACGCGTTTGTTATGTTAACGCTTAAGATGATAATGATGGCGATGATGGTAATGATGGTGATGATGATGGTGATGATGGTAATGATGGTAATGATGGTGATGATGATGGTAATGATGGTGATGATGGTAATGATGTTAATGGTGGTGATGATGGTAATGATGGTAATGGTGGTGATGATGGTAATGATGTTAATGGTGGTGATGATGGTAATGATGGTAATGGTGGTGATGGTAATTATGGTAATTATGGTAATGATGGTAATGATGGTAATGATGGTAATGATGGTAATGGTGGTGATGATGATGGTGATGATGTAATGATGGTGATGATGGTAATGGTGGTGATGATGGTAATGATGGTGGTGATGATGGTAATGGTGGTGATGATGGTAATGATGGTGGTGATGGTAATGATGGTGATGATGGTGATATCAAATTTAACTCGTTTTTTTTAAAAATTATTTGCTGGGTAAAAACAAGCCAGTATTAGTTAATCTCATCATTCCTAACACAAAATCTAACCCTAAACCTACATCTTACCTAACTTAACCCCAATTAACCCTAACCCTAAATCTAACCCTAAACCTACATCTTACCTAACTTAACCCTAACCCTAAATCTAACCCCATCCATACATCTAGCCCTAACCCTACATCTAACCCTAACCCTAAATCTAGCCCTAACCCTACATCTAACCCTAACCCTAAATCTAAACCTAACTCTAAAACTTACCCTAAACCTACATCTATTCCAAACCATACATCAAACCCTAACCATAAATCTAAATCTAGCCCTACAGCTAATCTTAGCCCTAAACCTAACCCTAACTGTACATCTAACCGTAACCTGTTGGCTCAAAAATAAGATGAAATAGAATGTGTTCAGCGGAACTTTTCACATGCGGACAATTCGATGAATAATGGGCTCGACAATTCGATGACTAACGGGCTCGATAATTCGATGACTAATGGGCTCGAAAAAATTCGAGGACTAATGGGCTCACTCACATATAAATAAATTTTGTTACTTTGCGGTCCGCAGGAGTAAATTTTGATTCCGGCATGCGGCAAGCAGGTCATCAGTTTGAGAACCTTAATTATTCTTAACTAAAACGATGACATAATGAATTCAGAGATATAAATAGAACATCACAGAAGTGGAGTACATTTTACAATTTTCATTTTTATTGATTTTTTTTAAACATGATTTCCCTCATTAACCCCATACCAGATCTTTTTTTAGCACTTTTCTTGGCACAGCAGTACAACATATACAACGATTATGATAATTTCCAAGCAACAAAGGTGGAGTTTGTTGTTATTGCCTAAAATGTTCCAACTCAGTGTATTTCATAGATATCAGAACAGCCTGGTTGTACTGCTTGTCTGCAGTTGTGACTTCCCAGTGGTTACATTCAGAAAACGTGTGTAGACTCGACAGTTGGAAAACTCCGCACCCTGCTCAATTCTCCTCATATCGGCATCAGTACTGACCTCGGGGTTCAGTAACAGGATTCCCCAACAGTTTGGGGCCATCCTCATAGGGCAGTGGTTCTCAACCTTCCTAATGCTGCGACCCTTTAACACAGTTCCTCATGTTGTGACGACCCCCAGCCACCAAATTATTTTCGTTGCTACTTCATAAATATAGATCATATGTGTTTTCAGGTGGTCCCTGGGAAAGGGTCATGCGACCTCCAAAGGGGTCGCAACCCACAGGTTGAGAACCGTTGTCATAGGGTGTCGTTTACGTGGGGCACACAAGAGCATTGAATTATTGGGATGACGCACAGGTCCGTGTGAGGTTTCCCTAAAGTCCGTGACCTTATGAGGGACAAAAACACAAGAGGAAGATTTTAATGTATAATGTTACTGATAATGAAGGCATGTGCTAAACTGCACCCATGTTACAAATGGGGTATTTCAAGGGATGATGACACTGACAATGAAGGTATTGGTGAAACTGAGCCCATGTCTACTATCTAACCAGTCTATGCGTGATGTCACAAAGCGTCTAAGCATTAGCAATAGGAGCCCATCTTCACTGAGTCGGGTCAATAACATAATCTCTCCAGGAGCTAACTAGATTTTTATAAAAGTGCCGCAGCTGAAAATGCATTTTGCAGACATTAGTGTTACCGTGTATGTAGGCTCTTTACCATGGAGACGTTTAAAAAAATTGTTTAAGATTGTATTTCAAACAAGAGAAACTCATCGATCATTTTCTTTGCTGTAGTACAGATCGAGAATTAACAACTTTCCTTTAACGTGAGACAAACATTAAGTTTATATAGATTGGCGTAAATATTATTTTGACTTGATTATTTTGAACACATTCAGTGGCACTGAATGTCACCGATCTATAACAAAGAATATTTAGTCGTTATAGATTGTCAATGCTCGACACTTCTTAACTATCTCGTGAGTGATATACAATTACAATAACACTCCCTTGTTCCAGAGCCGTTCTTAGGATTTTGGGGACCCTCGGCATGGAGCGTAGGTAAGGGGGAAAGTAAGGGGGGCGAAGCTCCCCCGGAGCTGAGGAGAAAACATCACCTAACATTGCGGTACCTACACCCTGCCTTCGTCGCTGTTTCCTCTTTGCTCGCGTTTAACCACTAACCATACTGGTAATTCCGCCCCTGGAGAAAATGTTTACTTCTGAAATATATTAACTATGGACTTGCAAATTGCAGGCTAAAAAAAAAAGCCCCCGGCGGGGCCCCCTTGTAAGTGGGGCCCTAGGCAGTCGCCTAGTTTTCCTAGGACTAAAAACGGCAGTACTTGTGGGTGGGACTGGTTAACCTAAGACGGTGGTCGGCAAACTCATTAGTCAAAAGAGATTTTAAAAATTCAGCAGCAGGACCATTAAATTTTTGTTGAGAGCCAACCACTTGCCGACCACTGGCCTAAGAGAAGGCATCCTCTCAAATCAAACCCGGGAGATGGAGTCCCGTAGGCGGTATGACATTGACACAATGAAAATTCCGACAATCTCTGTGACGTAGAACGGACAAAGAGCAAAGTGTAACAAACCCAAACACACACACACACACACACACACTGCTGGTCATCTATTGCATCCTGGCATATCTCCAGTCGTCTTGGCAAAGTCTTGCCATTGGATAAAATGGGCCAGGGCGAGAGAGTTAAGAAAAGAACAACTCGCCCTCACTTTAAACAGAATACAGCTCAAGTCAAGGCTAAAGCTCAAGTCAAGGCTACAGCTCAAGTCAAGGCTACAGCTCAAGTCAAGGCTACAGCTCAAGTCAAGGCTACAGCTCAAGTCAAGGCTACAGCTCAAGTCGATGCTACAGCTCAAGTCAAGGCTACAGCTCAAGTCGATGCTACAGCTCAAGTCAATGCTTTTATTTAAGTCGAAAATTGACTTGGCCATCTTTGCATGCGAAGGACGATAACAATACTAAATATATATATTGTTATATTGTTATATCCTTTTGAAGCAGTTTACTCATTTAATTTTTTTCTTTAAAAAAAAATTAAAACATGGAGGAAAACTCATATTTTGCTTCTTGTGTGTCCTGCTCTCTCTTTAAACCCACCCTTTCCAACGCCACACGTTTATATTAATGTTATATTATATCTGTCAAACAGCTTCACGCGTAGCGTCTGACCTCCGGTTAATAGGCTGCTATTTTCGTTATACTGCGACTGTTGTCCTAAGTCTGTTATAAATTGAACGACGGGTTTTTTGTACAACGTCATCTCTATTCCGGGATCCAGCAACGACCTGTTCCTATCAGTGGGTAATTTCTTGACTCAAACTGTTGGCGAATGCAATGCACTCACACTACGACATAGGGCAGTAGATTTCGTTGCATATTACAGAAAATGAGAAGTTAACTTTTTTTTTTTTTTGGGGGGGGGTTTGATATTTGGACCCACCCGGGTATTTTCTCTAACCGCTGTAAAAAAACTTCACACTGGCTAAGCCCTAGTATATTATAATACTTTATAGAGCCGGTATTAGAATGAACCAGGCGAACCACTACATGTCTGTCCACAGACAGACAATCGTATAACAAAGCTAATCAACCGTTAACTGTCTGAAGAACTGAGTGACGTTACAAAAACTACAAAAGAGCAGAAGTCATAGAATCCCTCATCACTATATTGAATGGCTACCTTCTCACAACATGGTTATTGAAACTTGAATTCAAAATATTTTACTACGATTTTTTTTTCTTGATTATTTTAATCGGTAAATAGGGGATCCAGCTAACGTAGGCAGATTACGAAAATGTTGAGTACGAAAAGATAATATTGTCTATGAAATCTCAATGCTTTAAGTCGGCGGTGGGTCCATGTAGCTCCACGATTTTAAAAGTTATCTGATTTACACAAATAGAAGTGGAATAAGAAGTGGAATAAGAAGGATTTTTTAAATTACTTTATAACCTCACTTATTACAGGGGATATGAGACAGTCTCGTATGTAACCTCACTTATTATTGTGGATGTGAGACATCCTCGTACAGCCTGTCCACCCGCCTCCCCTCCACATTCCCACCCCAATGATGTACGGTATGGATCAGACGTGTTCTGCGCACGTTAAGTATTGCCGTCAAGGGGCCCAAGGCTTACGAGATGTGGCAATGACGGGGAGGGGGCAGGGAATGGGATTACTCAACAAGTTGTACGCAAGGTCGGAGGTGGGTCGGGTGAGTGGGGGGTGATGGGTTCTGGGGGGGGGGGTGGTGATAGGGTTCTGAACGATGGAATAAATACGGTTTGAAATAGTGAAGACAGGGAAAGAATATGATGTCTTTTGGTGGGGAATATCATGTCCTGTGGTGGGGAATATGATGTCCTGTGGTGGGGAATATGATGTCCTGAGGTGGGGAATATGATGTCCTGAGATGGGGAATATCATGTCATGTAGTGGGGAATATCATATCATGTAGTGGGGAATATCATGTCATGTAGTGGGGAATATCATGTCATGTAGTGGGGAATATCATGTCATGTAGTGGGGAATATCATGTCATGTAGTGGGGAATATCATGTCATGTAGTGGGGAATATCATGTCATGTAGTGGGGAATATCATGTCATGTAGTGGGGAATATCATGTCATGTAGTGCGGAATATCATGTCCAGTAGTGGGGAATATCATGTCATGTAGTGGGGAATATCATGTCATGTAGTGGGGAATATCATGTCATGTAGTGGGGAATATCATGTCAAGTAGTGGGGAATATCATGTCATGTAGTGGGGAATATCATGTCAAGTAGTGGGGAATATCATGTCATGTAGTGGGGAATATCATGTCATGTAGTGGGGAATATCATGTCATGTAGTAGGGAATATCAAGTCAAGTAGTGGGGAATATCATGTCCTGTAGTGGGGAATATCATGTCCTGTAGTGGGGAATATCATGTCATGTAGTGGGGAATATCATGTCATGTAGTGGGGAATATCATGTCCTGTAGTGGGGAATATCATGTCCTGTAGTGGGGAATATCATGTCCTGTAGTGGGGAATATCATGTCCTGTAGTGGGGAATATCATGTCCTGTAGTGGGGAATATCATGTCATGAAGTGGGGAATATCATGTCCTGTAGTCGGCTTGAGAAATTATCAAAATAAACGTGTAGCAAAATAATTAAAAGGGGTCAACAAAGAAAACATGGGGTTCAAAAAGTGACGGGATATAATGGTCAGGTAAGGACGTCATGTAATGGTCAAGTAAGGACGTCATGTAATGGTCAGGTAAGGACGTCATGTAATGGTCAAGTAAGGACGTCATGTAATGGTCAAGTAAGGACGTCATGTAATGGTCAGGTAAGGACGTCATGTAATGGTCAAGTAAGGACGTCATGTAATGGTCAGGTAAGGACGTCATGTAATGGTAAATTTAGGTAGGACGTTATGTAATGGTTATGTAAGGACGTCATGTAATGGTCAATTTAGGTAGGACATTATGTAATGGTCAGGTAAGAAAGATGTATAAGTTTTTCATTGAAGCACATTCGAAACAGATCCAACCTACAGACTTCGTATTAACTTTGTTTCGTGATATGACTGGGAGCTTAAGATTTTTTAATCTGTTGTAAGACTCCAGGAGCCATGTCTGTGATACAATTATTGTCTGTGATACAATTATTGTCTGTGATACAATTATTGTCTGTGATAAAAATTAATGTCTGTGATACAATTATTGTCTGTGATACAATAATGTCTGTAATACAGTTATTGTCTGTGATACAATTAATGTATGTGATACATTTATTGTCTGTGATACAATTAATGTCTATGATACAATTATTGTCTGTGATACAATTATTGTCTGTGATGCAATTGATGTCTGTGATACTATTATTATCTGTGATACAATTAATGTCTGTGATACATTTATTGTCTGTGATACAATTATTGTCTATGATACAATTATTGTCTATGATACAATTATTGTCTATGATACAATTATTGTCTATGATACAATTATTGTCTGTGATACAATTATTGTCTGTGATACAATTATTGTTTGTGATACAATTATTGTCTATGATACAATTATTGTCTATGATACAATTATTGTCTATGATACAGTTATTAATAGAAATGAAATTAAATAAAGAAAAATGGAGATTAAACTAAAAATAATCGTGTGTATAGCTGATCTGCTAATTTACAAAGATTATTCTCTAGATTACAATGTGAATATGAATACATTTTTTTTTTTTATTTATAGACCACAAATGGGATATTTGGTTCCCTAGTAATCCCTAGTAGCACTGAATCTACAACTACCATAGACATAGAGATATCTCTATGTCTATGACAACTACACATCTAGGATAAGGGGCATAACTCATTAAATTCAGTCGTTTCCAATTCTAGTAAACGTGAGCTGGGTACAGCCAGGGGCTTATGTATTGTTATGTTTCTGTTGAACGTTTCCTATGTCGTTAACTGCTATGCCATTTACTGTGTTATAAAACGTTTGAAAAAATGTGTTGATTATATAGCCAGAAAAATAATTTTAAAAATTTATATATGTATATTTTTATTTTTTTATTTAATCAAGTATGAGGTTTTTGGTTTAGGCTGCGTTTGTTACATTATTTTACAGCCACCGAAAAGTGGAAAATGATGATATAAGGATATTTTGATATCATGATATTTCCATGAATAATTTACTGCTTGAGTCTCGTGTGCTCTATATGTACACTTGAGGCAAGCCGGGAAGGGGGGTGCACATAACATTTGTAGAGTAAATTCACCCTTAGAATGTGCATTGTTACAACAGAACTGCTGCTCATTTGATGTTAAGGGCTCCTATCATTTCACATTTCATATATTTGCATAAGAAGTACTGAGCATACTTGTCTATTAAGGAGCCTAATTTAAATATTTCTAAAACAAATAGATATGAAATACTGTAAATGTTCACATAAAAACTATAGTTAACTTAAAACTATGGCCAAAAAAATATTAATCCTTAAATAATACAACTTTTTTTTAAATTAATTTTATTCCGAGGTGAAAAATGTATTTAAAATGTACAAGTAAGATTTTTGATCGACTTATTGTGAATGTTATCATCATAATCTCGGTTGGCTCCGTGGTGCAATAGTAATTTTAGCCGGCCTCCCAACCACAATATTACCAGCTTTGTGTACACAGCCAGGTAGAATGAATCAGCGCAGAAAAGCAGCTTTGTACAAATAGCTAGACGGAATTGATTATTGATTATGTGTACTTTTTATGCTACAAAGTGTATTTTGGCCCAATGACATATGAGTTTTGTAACAGTGGCGGTTAAACATAAAGATTACAGAGGGGGGGGGGGGCGTCATCAAAAAAGAATAAAACAGGGGAGTGAAACCTTGGAAAAGGGCAGCGACCGTGTAAGCTACAAGCCTTTTTCAACGAGTTTCTACCTTGAATGTGTTAATTTTTAATCCCTTACACAAGTGGTTCTCAATCCATGCTCCACGGGACAATGGAAGTGTTCAGCAAAAAAAAAAATGAAATACGCAAATACAAAATTGTTGAAAAGGAAGAAATAATTACATTTATAATACATTGCTAAGTTATATTTTAAAATAAATAATTAAATATGGATTAAATAAAAATGTTAATAAATTAATTAGTTAAATTTAATTTAAAGATAAATTAAATACGTAGATATGCCGTTAGAAGGTCTGGCTCAACATCCATTGTTCGGAAGCTCTCCCGAAGTTAAAAATTGCTCGGGACTCAATACGTCATCAACAATCTGTTTTGTTGTGCAGTACACTGCCCACGTTTACTTTAATACTGTCAACATAAGTATGCAAGGAAACATGGAAAATATTCTTACATCGACGGACAAATTAAGTGCGATGGAAGAAAGAAATACACCTTTACTATGGAGGCGATAAGTTAGAGAAATACACAAGGCAATGTTCCCTTCTGTGCTGGATACAAACACAGAAATGTTCCCCTCTGTGCCGGAAACAAACACAGAAATGTTCCCTTCTGTGCCGGATACAAACACAGAAATGTTCCCTTCTGTGCCGGATACAAACACAGAAATGTTCCTTTCTGTGCCGGATACAAACACAGAAATGTTCCCTTCTGTGCCGGATACAAACACAGAAATGTTCCCTTCTGTGCAGGATACAAACATAGAAATGTTTCCTTCTGTGCAGGATACAAACTGAAATGTTCCCTTTTGCTTCGGATACAAACATAACAATGTTCCCTTCTGTGCAGGATACAAACACAGAAATGTTCCCTTCTGTGCCGGATACAAACACAGAGATGTTCCCTTCTGTGCCGGATACAAACACAGAAATGTTCCTTTCTGTGCCGGATACAAACACAGAAATGTTCCCTTCTGTGCCGGATACAAACACAGAAATGTTCCCTTCTGTGCAGGATACAAACATAGAAATGTTTCCTTCTGTGCAGGATACAAACTGAAATGTTCCCTTTTGTTTCGGATACAAACATAACAATTTTCCCTTCTGTGCAGGATACAAACACAGAAATGTTCCCTTCTGTGCCGGATACAAACACAGAGATGTTCCCTTCTGTGCCGGATACAAACACAGAAATGTTCCGATCTCTACAGGATACAAATGACGCAATCTTTTCTTTAATAATCCAATATTTAACAACAATAAAAGAAAATTTTGAAAAATGTTTCCATAGTTGAACACTGAAAAATTTCATTGGATAAGAACTTCGTCTGCTTCTCGCTGACTTGTCCAGTTTTTACTCTCAATGAAGCAGAAGATTTGACGTCGCTCTCTTCAGATCGTGGATTCAAAATTGAAGTTCATTGAAAATACTCCTGAAAAATTCTAGATCTCTATAAAGAGGAATACCTGGGTCTGGCCACACAAAAAGAACAAATCACAAGTATCATTATTCTCCACGTCATATCGTTGCGAAGCAGAATTCTCAACAATGTTAAATATTAAAACAGAGAGACGAGGGAGCCTAGGAAATGTAGGAGACAAGATCCGGGTGTCTTTATCTTTCATTCGTCCCAATATTGCTTAAATCTGCCAAGATCACCAAGCTCATACATCGCATTAAATTTAACTATTATTTTTTAAAGTATTGTATTTTAAAGTAATTTTTTCAATAAATATGTTTGCATAAATCAATTTCGATATTTTGATTTTTCATGGTAGTAACACTTTTAATCAGGGGTGGCCATCACTAAACTCTCCTGTTTTTTGTTTTTTTTTTGTTGTTGCTCGGAACATACTTACAATACAACATGAAGGGGGGCAACCTGTTGTAATCAAGGACGCAATGTGTTTATGAAAATAACATAACACTGTGTGATCAAAGTTCCGCGAAAAGAAATCAGTTTAGTGTTCCCCGATTTCAAAACGATTGAGAGCCTTGTACATGTGTTTAAGTAAGTGACCGTATATCTTTGGTACGTGACACAAGTATCTGCATATAGCAATATCACCTTTGATTTATGGACACGTCGAGATGCGCACGATTCACCTTCTCATTGCATGGTATGAAATCATCTGTGTACAATTTATTGAAGGATTTCTACAACGACATTTCCCGAGCATATCAATATAAATTCTGCGTGATTTAATTCTTCCGTATTAGTAGTACCGCATATATGCAATATACGTGCTGAAGTAGTACCACATATATGCAAAATGAGTGCTTATTAATGGTATTGTATGTACAATATATGTTCTGTTTACACAGATATATTGTTTTTGCATTTGATCAATTTTGACATTTCTACAGAGGACAATCAAAGACCTTGTGGATTATAAACGTCAAGGAATATCCTGATGGGCTATAGAATACAATCAACGACATTGTGGATTATAAACGTCAAGGAATATCCTGATGGGCTATAGAAGACAATCAAAGACCTTGTGGATTATAAACGTCAAGGAATATCCTGGTGGGCTATAGAAGAAAAGGGATATCCAGGTGACGTATAGAAGACTCTTGTAACCCTAAATCTAAGATACCAATGACAGAAATGTCCTAGGAGGATACAGATGACGAAAGTAATGTCCTAGAAGAGTACAGAGGGCAGAAATGTCCTAGGGGATACAGATGACAGGAATGTCCTAAAGTTTTACACATGACAGGAATATTCTAAAGGTATGCACATGACAGGACGCAACAAAATTAAATTATCATTGGATTCATTCCTGTTGAAAATAAATTGAACAGTTTGGGTAACTTGTCTCCACACTAAAGTCATGTGACAGATGTTGGTTAATTAGAGACCATCAATCTCTGTCAATGGGGACAAGCACTCATGCAGTTACTGATACTGCAGTATGCATATCCCATATCCTAACTGTGAACCAATCAAATGATCAGTTTGACAATAGGAGAGATATGAAGATCAATAATTGGGCGGGGACATCGATAAACTTCCCAACTCTTAGATTTCTAGGGTCTGTTAGCTTGGGGTGGGGGGGGGGCTGTCCTAAGACAGGAAACAAAACGGAAATCTCAAAAGTTTTTGACGTTTCTCTGTTACTTGTCATACTTCCTTTTGTCTTGTTTGCTGATGAAGGCTCTGTTACTTGTCATACTTCCTTTTGTCTTGTTTGCTGATGAAGGCTCTGTCTTGTCATACTTCCTTTTGTCTTGTTTGCTGATGAAGGCTCTGTTACTTGTCATACTTCCTTTTGTCTTGTTTGCTGATGAAGGCTCTGTTACTTGTCATACTTCCTTTTGTCTTGTTTGCTGATGAAGGCTCTGTTACTTGTCATACTTCCTTTTGTCTTGTTTGCTGATGAAGGCTCTGTTACTTGTCATACTTCCTTTTGTCTTGTTTGCTGATGAAGGCTCTGTTACTTGTCATACTTCCTTTTGTCTTGTTTGCTGATGAAGGCTCTGTTACTTGTCATACTTCCTTTTGTCTTGTTTGCTGATGAAGGCTCTGTTACTTGTCATACTTCCTTTTGTCTTGTTTGCTGATGAAGGCTCTATAAGCCAAAACGTCCAAATCATTTTCCTGTCTATTAATTCAAGTTCAGCATACCTTGTACTTATATTTCAAACAAAAGGTAGCCACAATCTTGTTATTCTAAATAGTTATATGTGGAGACCATTTACTTTAATAAAAGTTTATATCATTAATTAATATTCCTAGCTAAAACACCGTCAGTCATTAAGATATTCACGATGTAATTACGCAAAAAACGAATGTGTTTTACATTAGAACAGTGACTTGTCTAACCTTGTGTTTGTTAAAGTCTAGTTCTGTCCTACCAGAGACTGACAAAATTTCCTTCACAGCTAGCAAACCCAAATCCGATGTAGACTGTATTAGTCTAATAGCCCCCCCCCCCCCCCCGGGCGGAGCACTCACTGAAACACCTGACATCCGATCACAGTTCTCCAGGTGAGCTCACTGCTTTGTGTGTTTACCTTAGTGACCTTGCAGGTAAAGGCTGGAAGTATTGTGTTTACCTAGACGTCGTCATGAAAACAGTCAAGGGATTTTTTGGAGAATAGGTGTTCCCTGGGGGGTAAAATACAAAAGTGGCTCCCCGACCCCCAACAATGTGTCAGTGGGTGAAGTCGTGCTGATGTATCAGCAAACAAACCTTGTATTCAGACTAGCTACATTCATGCTAGACGCTATATTCAGACTAGATGCTATGTTCAGGCTAGATATTATATTCAGACTAGATGCTATATTCAGACTAGATGCTATATTCAGATCAGATTATATATTCAGACTAGATGCTATATTCAGACTAGATGCTATATTCAGACTAGGCTATATTCAGACTAGATGCTATATTCAGACTAGATGCTATATTCAGACTAGATGCTATATTCAGACTAGATGCTATATTCAAACTAGAGTCTAGATTCAGACTAGATTCTATATTCAGACTAGATGCTATATTCAGATCAGATTCTATATTCAGACTAGATGCTATATTCAGACTAGATGATATTATCAGACTAGGCTATATTCAGACTAGATGCTATATTCAGAACAGATGCTATATTCAAACTAGGTGCTATATTCAGACTAGATGCTATATTCAAACTAGATGCTATATTCAGGCTAGATGCTATATTCAGACTAGAGTCTAGATTCAGACTAGATTCTATATTCAGACTAGATTCTATATTCAGACTAGATGCTATATTCAGACTAGATGCTATATTCAGACTAGATGCTATATTCAGACTAGATCCTATATTCAGACTAGACGCGACGTTTATTTCACTTAATACATAAATTAGACTAGACGTTGTGCCGTCTTTCAATATCTGCGTATCTTTAAGAATTGGACCTTAACAGGGGCTTTTCATTTCCTTGATATGTTTTCTTCCTCTGAGCCAATGTGTCCATCTGTAGCGAGTCTTCACAGGTTGGCTCCAGATGGCCAACTCTGAGCCAATGTGTCCATCTGTAGCGAGTCTTCACAAGTTGGCTCCAGATAGCCAACTCTGAGCCAATGTGTCCATCTGTAGCGAGTCTTCAAAAGTTGGCTCCAGATAGCCAAGAAATAGAATTTAACACAATTTTGGACTTCCACCCCCCCAACCCCCCCCCCCCAAAATATATTTCAAATCGTTTACACACTCTCTCTCTTCTTTTGCTTGACCCCACCCCCTTCTCAAGGTCTCTAGCCCTAGGACACGCCCACTTTGCAATGTCTCGAACCCCTAGGACACGCCCTTTCTCAAGTTCTCCAAACCCGTGACACGCCCCATTCAGCCACGCCTACCTTGTTTACAGAAGCACATCACCAGCCAGTCGATGAGGCAGCAGTTGTAGCGGTATTGCAACCTCTGCCACCAGTTCATTTTGCTCTCGTCCAGCACTTGATGGTGATGATGGTGATGGTGCTGGGTGCTGGTGTCCTCATGGTCAGTAGCGGCAATGTATGACGCTGCGAACGCGCTCATTTTGTCGCGCGGTATTTCAACAATGTAAGTGATTCTATTTTGTTAATGTGAAGTTTTTCTGGTGACAATTTTCACCCGGTGCTCGGTAGAAGGGTTCCAACAATATCTTCTTCTAAGTAGTTAATCTTTAATAAATCACCAGCAATCCATTGAAATAGAATTTATTTTCACTAGAAATATTTTCAATACTTGATGCCTTCACAAATATCCACTGTCTTTTATTGAGATAGTTAGCGGAAGCATTAATTTTAGCACCTACTGGTAGAACTAAGAGGTTCCCTTCAAGCGCTTCAGAAGTAAATGGAGTTTTGATAAAAAAATATAAAAGCTATTATTTGTGTCTACTTTAAAAAATCATATCTGAGATTCGATTTCTTCGGGACTTTGTTTCACTAGCAACAAGAACCGTCTTTTATTAAGGGGAGAAATTCAAATGAACTGTTGCTTTTCCAATGTCCATCTGAAAATAGCTAGCACAGGATGTCATAGGGGTTCAGTCCCTTGGTGTTGACTTAATAGATGACTTGTAAATTAATGAAAGGCTGCACCTATTGGTACCCGGGTACCAGAGTTGAGAGGTTGGGATTAAAAAAAAGGATTTAAAATATTATTGTTGGGTTTGTAAGACCAAATGTGGTCTCAAATGAAAGATAATTGAATGTACTATACGTTTGTAATCTTAATTCTTCATTTTAACTCAAATAAACTATTACAAATGACATCCGAATAGCATTTAGTCAAAATTAACCCGGACACGGAGCGCCGCCATTCGCACCCGGGTACCATTAGGCTCAATGCTATTCGGATGTCATTTGTGGTAGTTTATTTTAGTAAAACTGAAAAATTAATATTTCAAACGTATAGTACATTCAATTATCTTTCATTTGATACCTCATTTGGTCTTACAAACACAACAATATTTTAAATCGTTTTTTAATCCCAACCTCTCAATTCTGGTACCCGTGTACCTATAGCCACTTCGTTAATGAAATCTTTGTATTATGTTTTAGGTGATCTACAAAAATAGCGTTACATAAAAGAAGTATGTTAGACGTATGTTAGAATTTCTTAAAAGAATCCACTACTCCACAACCATCTACTTTCTTTCATCCCTGCCATTACCATCACTAATGGAGCAAATGATATTTATGGGAAGCGCAAAGTCATAGTTGAAATTTAATACAAAGGCGTAAGATGGTAATTGTAATGTGTCTTTACATCGAGGGGGGGGGGGGGCCATTAGTGTATAGAATTTAGTTTAATTTGCTAACCGAGTTTAGTCATAAATTAAAACGGTTTAACAGACAGATACAAAAAATGCATGGTGTGTTCGTTGGAGACTCAGCCAGGAAGATGGAGGTGGATTAAAGAAAATAACGACAAATAATGCCCGGCCCCTGATCTAGTCAATAGACGCACTAGTGACCAGCACACAAACCAATACCGCACAGTGAAGTGTAGCCAGTATTGATCTCACGGTGCGCGCGCGCGTCACTTCAAAGGGAGGCCATTCTCATAACAGATGGCTCATGCATAACAGTGATCAGGACAAGGGGGACCACGTGTCACCACAGCAGAAGCAAATTATTTAAATTTGAACGTTTACCATTTGAAATTAAGCGAAATTCAATACCAGAAACAGTATGGGGGGATTTAGGTTGGTGGGGGGGGGGGGGAAGGTTAATACCCGTCACTAATGATGGATTCCCCCCCCCCCCTTTCCCCCCCAAAAAAATAAAATTTTTGAACTTATATTTTTCAGATAATCAAAACACAAAATTCACAACGAATAACGAATAAAGAGGCTTCAAATTTTTTTTAAAAAATCGTTCTTTTATGTAGTGGATAAAATATTTTATTTCATTTCAAAAGATGTTGACAATATTTTGGGTAAATGTTCGAGTATTTTGTACAAACTTAAGATATAATATGAAAGGGCATTTTGAGTATTTATTTTTAAAAGTATTTTATTAAACACCCTTAACTTTTTATGGTTTCTACCGGGAGATAAGGTGTCATGCAGGTGTCATACTGGTGTCATGCTGGTGTCATACTGGTGTCATGCAGCTGTCATGCAGGTGTCATGCAGGTGTCATGCAGGTGTCATGCAGGTGTCATGCAGGTGTCATGCTGGTGTCATGCAGGTGATATTCATGGACCAAAACAATTTGAAGGGGAAAGACTCGACGATAAAATGGTTGAAAATAAATAATGCATTAGTATTCTAGTAGTATCCAACAATGCTGTCTATGGATGTCTACATAATGCTGTCTATGAATGCCTATACAATGCTGTCTATGAATGTCTACACAATGCGGTCTATGAGTGTCTATAAATGCTGTCTATGAATGTCTATAAATGCTGTCTATGAATGTCTATAAATGCTGTCTATGAATGTCTATATAATGCTGTCAATGAATGCCTATACAATGCTGTCTATGAATGTCTACACAATGCGGTCTATGAATGTCTATAAATGCTGTCTATGAATGTCTGTACAATGCTGTCTATGAATGTCTGTACAATGCTGTCTATGAATGTCTATAAATGCTGTCTATGAATGTCTGTACAATGCTGTCTATGAATGTATGTACAATGCTGTCTATGAATGTCTGTACAATGCTGTCTATGAATGTCTGTACAATGCGGTCTATGAATGTCTATAAATGCTGTCTATGAATGACTGTACAATGCTGTCTATGAATGTCTGTACATTGCTGTCTACGAATGTCTATACAATGCTGTCTATGAATGTCTACACAATGCGGTCTATGAATGTCTTTTTGTGTTGCACAGTCAATCCCTAGTTTAAAGATGCTACCCTAGTCATAGTGGTTGTTTTAAAATGTTCTTTGACGATGTAGCTAAATCTTTTAACACTTAATTATTGTTTAATTTGGGGGGGGGGGGGTATTATTATCAACCTTTGCACAGCAATGACTCAGCAGAAATGATTTTATTGACAACATAAAAGGCCTCCATGTTTTCAAGTAAGTGCACTGACCAATGGTACAAATGCTACGTTGTTTCGTCTAACATGTTGTTTGATGAATATTTTCCTCAGCACTTAAATGTTGCTCCCAATATTTTTGTGTGTGTTGTTGTATTGATGCAACTAACCGAAAATATAACATTATACATTTTGGTTGGGGGAGGGGGGGTTTCAAAGAAGAAAAAAATATTTAATTTATTATAAAGTAGTGCTTCAAAAGATTGGTTCACCCAACCAGCTTACAGGTAAAAATTATTTGTTTGAAGACTGTAACCAGCTTGCAGTTATACTTTATAGTTACAAGACTGTAACCAGCTTGCAGTTATACTTTATAGTTACAAGACTGTAACCAGCTTGCAGTTATACTTTATAGTTACAAGACTGTAACCAGCTTACAGGTATACTTTATAGTTACAAGACTGTAACCAGCTTACAGGTATACTTTATAGTTACAAGACTGTAACCAGCTTACAGGTATACTTTATAGTTACAAGACTGTAACCAGCTTACAGGTATACTTTATAGTTACAAGACTGTAACCAGCTTACAGATATACTTTATAGTTACAAGACTGTAACCAGCTTACAGGTATACTTTATAGTTACAAGACTGTAACCAGCTTACAGATATACTTTATAGTTACAAGACTGTAACCAGCTTACAGGTATACTTTATAGTTACAAGACTGTAACCAGCTTACACGTATACTTTATAGTTACAAACCTGTAACCAGCTTACAGATATACTTTATAGTTACAAGAATGTAACTAGCTTGCTATCTATACATTCGCCAATCATGGAGATTTTATGGGGAAGGGGGGGAGTGTGTGGGTGGTAGTATAAAAAGGGGGGGGGGCTAATCCATCGCGATTATAAATTATAAATATTGGTATGGAATATCAGAAAATTTATAGACCTTTTCCATCATTTATAATAACCAGTTACGATTTCACGCCTATGATCTTTTAATCTTCAAGTGCACAACAAGATCAAATGTCCCATTAACAAATAGAATATCCCCATACACAAGAAATTCGTTCCAGGCTGATCGACTTATCAACGCCCATAGACCAAACTGTTGAAGAATGAAAAGTGCAATGTTGTAGGTACAGTTTTAAATGAGGAAGAAATAACGGACAAAAATACCTTTCTTAAAGGGATAAATGGTAAACAGTGATTGTGAATTTGTTCTATGAGTTTACCAATATGTATAAACCGGATTTTAGCGTTTTTGGCGTGAATATGTGTAATTAGATTCTGTTATACAGCAATATCATTGTCCTTTGCCTTTTCTGAAACGAAGTGGCTATTCGGACCCGGGTGTCAGAAAGAGAGGTCAGAATTTAAAAAAAGCCATTTAAAATATTATTCTTGGGTTTGTAAGACACAAATTGGTATCAAATGAAAGATAATTGAATGAAATTTACGTTTGTAAACTTACTTCTTCAGTTTAACTAAAATAAACTACCACACATGACATTCGAATAGCATTGAGCGTAATGGGACCCGGGTCCGAATGGCGGCGCTGCGTGTACGGGTCCATTTTTTTTCATTTGATACCAATTTTTTTTTTCTTACAAACCCAACAATAATATTTTAAATTGTTTTTTTTTTAATCCCAACCTCTCACTTCTGGTACCCGGGTGCGACTAGTCGCAGCCTTTTCTGAAAATTGAGTTTAAAATGAAAATTAAAAATTAAAGGTATAACCGGTAAAAGTATTTTTCGTAACGTTTACATTTTTAATTATTTTTTTTTTTAATACGTTTCTTTTTTTGAATACTATTTAAACACTTTCTAAAAAATCCATTGGAGCGAAGCCGCATGTAACAGCTAGCTACTGAGTTCTATTGGCTGGTACATCACAGGCCCCCGTGACATTAGTGGAGCTTCTATGTGGCGATTAATAAACATGACGATAGTATCACACTATGTGTTGCTGTTGTTGGTTGTCTTATTTGTTCAAATGTAAAACATTGCAACACAGCCGATGTCCACAAGCGATGTTGTAACAGTGTCTTAGTAGGAGCTAAATTATTCTCACATTTTATGCAGTGGGACAGTAGATCTAAGCACGGTTTCTTTTATCTAACGTTAAATTTAATTTGCTTCGATGATAATAAAAAAAAATTCTACATAATCTTCAATTTACTGAATATCATAAGCACATGATGCCGACATTGCTCAGTGGCTGGCGTTAAACTTTGTAGCAATTTAAAACTACGAACATCACGTTAAGATATAACACCAAATTTAGTGTTTCAGATTTGTTAGCGTTATAAATATTTCTGTGTTCAGAATGTAATTTAAAGTGGGGCACACGTCTCGAATAAAACATTTTCTAAGACGCGCAAAAACTGAATTAATGATGAAATAAACGTCGAGAGAATGATTGTAGACTATAAAAAGTTGTATAACAGACCCGTGCAAATGCTACTGCTAGAAAATGACATCTGTGTGGCTACTGCTAGACAATGACATCTGTGTGGCTACTGCTAGAAAATGGCATCTGTGTAACTACTGCTAGAAAATGACATCTATGTGGCTAATGCTAGACAATGACATATGTGTGTCTACTGCTAGAAAATGACATCTGTGTGGCTACTGCTAGAAAATGACATTTGTGTGGCTACTGCTAGAAAATGACATCTGTGTGGCTACTGCTAGAAAATGACATCTGTGTGGCTACTGCTAGAAAATGACATCTGTGTGGCTACTGCTAGAAAATGACATGTGTGGCTACTGCTAGAAAATGACATATGTGTGGCGACTGGTAGAAAATGACATCTGTGTGGCGACTGGTAGAAAATGACATCTGTGTGGCGACTGGTAGAAAATGACATCTGTGTGGCGACTGGTAGAAAATGACATGTGTGTGGGCTTTTTTATTATTATTTGTTTAATTTATAAAATTAAATGTAACGGGTGTCTACAAGTACATATACATCACGGCAGATGAGACATTGGTAAACGATAAGACGAGGCATTTGAGACACTGCTAACGGTTCAATCAAAACAGATGAGACATTGGTAAATGATAAGACGAGGCATTTGAGACACTGCTAACGGTTCAAACAAAACAGATGAGACGTTGCTGACCAATGAGACAGGGCAGATGATACATTGGTAACCCATAAGAGAAAAACAGATCAGACGTTGCTACCTTGTGTCATTAGCAGAAGATAAATGTAAATAAGATTACCTGTAACCAGTTCCAGGTGTAAATAGAAAAAGGATGCAGGGGCCACCAGACGAACTGTGGGGAGATTTTCAGGGAAATAAATGGAGTGAACTTTTTCTGATTTTGCTCAGGGATTTTTGTATTCTTACGACAGCACGGACAAACTCAGATTTCTGACAAGTTTGGATCTTGACACTTTAAACTTTTGCAATTTGTTAATTTTTAAGTATTTCAAAGGCATTGAAGAAATTCTCGTGGATGGTTAGTTTGAATCTGTTGTACCGCTTGACTGAAATGACATGTTGTAACGCTTGACAGAAATGACATGCTGTACCGCTTGATTGAAATGACATGTTGTACTGCTTGACTGAAATGACACGTTGTAATGCTTGACTGAAATGACATTTTGTAACGCTTGACTGAAATGACATGTTCTACCGCTTGACTAAAATGACATGTTCTACCGCTTGACTAAAATGACATGTTGTAATGCTTGACTGAAATGAACTGTTTCGGGCTTGCTAACAATATTAAAAAAAAATTCATATATTGGATCAACACATTTTAGCTTTCGAAATAAACATTTTTTTCTAATTCATATTATTACTTTAATTAATATTTGCTTTATATAGATGTATATCTATCCACGTATTATTTTATTTATTGCCAAGATAAGATTTTTTGTTAAATTTAAGTTCGACTTTTATCATTTTGATTTAGGAAAGTCTAGGAGCAGGGTTGCCAACCCTCCGTAAATGTACGGACACGCGGTAAAAATTTTACCAAAATGACTTGTCCGTTTAAGTCCGTAATTAAATTTAGGAATTCCTGTTTTTAAAACATTAAGACGTTGAACAAAATTCTTATGAAGTTAAACAAAACGAAATCCTCATCATTCGTGATTTCATTTCGCTTGGTCGTGGTCAGGATAAATTTAACTTTGATGTGAAGGACATAATAGTTTAATATTATTATAAAAATGGACACGTTCCTCTTGGCAATAGACTTCAAGTCATAGAAACGTGGCACGGAGGCATGGTACGGGTTCATGGAGACATCGTTTCGGAGTCATAATGACTTGGTATGGCGTCATAGAGACATGGTACGGAGACTTAGAGACTTGTACGGAGTCATAGAATCTTCGTACGGAGTCATGAAGACTTGGTATGGAGTCATAAAGACTTGTACGGAGTCATAGAATCTTCGTACGGAGTCATAGAAACTTGGTACGGAGTTCATATAGAGTCATGTTATGGGACCTAGATACGTGGTACGACGGAGTCATAGAGACATGACACGTAGTCATAGAGTCATGGTACGGAGTCATAGAGATTTGTTATGGGGTTGTAGAGTCATGGTATGGATTTTGAATTTTTTAACGTCATCATGCCAATAATATGTATTTTATAATGTTCCTTTAAAAAATAGTTTGGAAGTCAAAATTGTAAAAATTTTGATGATATAGTGTATTTGTCAATAAGTTATATTTGATTACAAATGCAACCCTGGGGGCAGGTGGACGCAGAGCATGTGGGGCAGAGGGTGGGGGGCAGATGTCTGAGTTTATTTAAGCGTTTCCCTACACCACAACATCAAGTAATAACACTAAAGCGATAAGGTTATAACACAATAATATCACTGTTCGGTGTCTACGAATGGTGGAACTGAACAAGTTCTCACGTTTACGCTAGTCACACACCAAATATGTACCACGTGACACACTTAATCCATTGACCAGTGGCCAGAACTCCAAGGAATACTCCCCGCTGCAGAAAGAATAATTTCACTTATGTGTCTAAACAATGAATGCTCCCTAGTCTACATCCTAGACGTCTATCGACACGAGCGTGGTAGCGATCACCGTGCACAGATGGTGAAGGCCCTTTCATCTACTGGGAAATGGAGCTAATTTTAGACGCATTGACGTAACACGCCCCACTACAGAACTCAAGACGAACAATCATCTATTTCATAGGCCAGGTTTCGAACCTTGCGCTGGTCGCGCGACCATCAAGAATCTAAGTACACAGAAAAGACGTCAAGGCGTGAATGGTTCAGAAAAGACGTGAATGGTTCAGAAAATACGTCAAGACGTGAATGGTTCAGAAAAGACGTGAATGGTTCAGAAAATACGTCAAGGCGTGAATGGTTCAGAAAAGACGTGAATGGTTCAGAAAATACGTCAAGACGTGAATGGTTCAGAAAAGACGTCAAGACGTGAATGGTTGGACAACCCATGACAAAATGGCAATTATTAACGGGATAGGCAACTCCGTAAGTTTGTAGGATATTCTCCCCTTTTTTTCCTGTAGATGAGAACTTTGACCCCCCCCCCCCCCCCCGTTCATGTGGGACAGACGTCTGCTGAAAGATACAGAGCCCAGGAAATGAAATAAACACCGTACGAGATGCGCGCCATTAATGGTGGATTTCGAAAGTTTATATAAACATTTTTACCTGTTTTCCTAAATAATCAACCATAAAAAAAACCGTGGCTACTTCGAGTCTTTTGTATAGCGGGACATTGTTGTACATGATGTCGGGTTGACAGATATCGGTGGTCTGGGTTGTTAGGACGGGCTGACAGATATTGGTGGTCTGGGTTGACAGATATTGACGGTATGGGTTGTTAGGACGGGTTGACAGATATTGGCGGTCTGGATTGTTAGGACGGGTTGACAGATATTGGCGGTTTGGATTGTTAGGACGGGTTGACAGATATTGGCGGTATGGGTTGTTAGGACGGATTGACAGATATTGGCGGTCTGGATTGTTAGGACGGGTTGACAGATATTGGCGGTCTGGATTGTTAGGACGGGTTGACAGATATTGGCGGTCTGGGTTGTCATGACGGGTTGACAGATATTGGGATGTATCTGGTTTGACTGTGACCACTGTGTACGACATATGGATGGTGTTAGTCGGTGGCGTAACCAGGATCTTTGCCATTGGTAGGCCAATATCATACCTATTTTAAGACTCACCTTTACGTCGTCCAATATGTCAACATGGATGTATATTACATTTTACTCACTGTTCGTTATGCGTATTACCATGAAAGTGCAACAGCTTGAAACTCGTTAACGACATGGTGTGTAATAGTAGTTCTGAAGTAAGGTTACAGTATTGTCGGTGTTAGGTTTTGGCCGGAACTATTTATCAACCAGGACAGTCATCAACTGAGGCATTGATCTACCAATGAAATGGGAGCTTAATAGGTATGTGTATTACTGCGCGGTGACCATACTGTCAAATACCGTTTTGACTGCCATTAGGACAGTTTTGAGAAAGTGAAGCTGTAGCGCCATATCCATCATATCCATCATATCCATCATATCCATCATATCCATCATATCCATCATATCCATCATAGAAGCTTTAGGGCCGGCCTAAGGTACAGGCAAAGCCGACAACAGCCTGGAGAACAAAATTAATTCTAGGGGTGACATTTTGATCCCCCCTAAAAAATGATAATAATATTTAATTCACACAAAAAATAGTTTTTTTTTTACACAATACATAATATTTTTTTAACATCCAACATGGCTGAAGAGTAAAACAGTCATTTAAATGAAATAATTGTACAACTTAAATATAACTGAAAACACTAGTGGTGTTCATTGATAGTAAATTAAGTCCAATACTTTTTTTAATGAAATCAATTTTTTTTCAACTAAAACACTAATGAAAAATAGGGTAATTATTAATTAAGACACTCTGGATAACATGACGGTTGAGTGCACTCCCCCTTGTTCAAAGATTGAACACTGACAGAAAAGATTTTTTTTAATTAATGATTATTTGATGTCTTTTTTTTCTTTCCATAAAACATTTTAAGTACTACTATTATCTAATATTTTTTACTACCAGTGACGTAGCTAGGGTTGGTGTCACCCCCTGCGGTCTGACACTCCCCCCCCCCCTACACCCCAGCTACACTAATGAGAACTACTACCAATTATTAGTATTTAGGTGGAGTAAAAGAGATAAAAATATGACATTCTTTAGGTACTTATAGTCAATGCGTGTTTAGAAAATACAGCCAGAGGAGGGGTGGTGCGTAGAACAAGGGGGTGGGGGTTGAAAGGCGTAGGAATAAGAACGTTGTTACACAAAAATAAAACTTAAGATCGTTACGTAATTATAGCATTTTTTTTTTTTACAATTAAATTGTTATTTTTACTAAAAATGTTTTCGCTAAAATTTGATTTTTTAAAAAGAAATTTTAACGTTGCCGAACTTGTGGGAAAAGTGGCCATCCATAAATGACGTCACTCGTCTAAAAAAAAAAAGGTGGGGGGTGAGGGGGGTCACATTTTTATGACGATGTGTGACGAGGGGGGATGGCTAAAGAAATGTGACGTCACATGAAAAGCGGAATATTAAATTAAAAATCTGCACATAATAACCCTAAATTATAGACATTTTTTACTTTACTCTTTTATAAGACAACTATAACTATTATATTTAAACTACGATCACTGAGAGAATCAGTACAGGTATGCCAGGTCCAAGACATGGCCACTGATCAAGTTACAGGCCAACATGGAGTATGGAGAAAATGGGCGTAGAAACATTGACAGTTGAGAGAGAATTTATGTGAAAATGTGGAGATGGGAGTCATAGAATCAGGGGAAATGTGGGATGGAACTAAAAAAAAGGTTGACCGGGGTGGGGGGTGATCTTAGTAAATGCTATAGGGCAGAGATTCTTAACCTTTTTGCAGCGCTGCAGCCCCACTCCGTTTTAAATATCCCCCCTCCCCAACCGTATAAATTATATTATTATAAAAGTAAAAAATATGAAAATAATTAAACAAAGTGGCTATTCGCACCCGGGTACCAGAAGTGAGAGATTGGGATTAAAAAACTATATTTTAAATATTATTGTTGGGTTTGTAAGACAACATGAGGTATCAAATGAAAGATCAATGAATGGACAATATGTTTGTAAACTTAATTCTTCAGTTTAACTAAAATAAACTACCACCAATGAAATCCGAATAGCATTAGTCAAAATGGACCCGGACACGCCATGCGGACCCGAGTCCCATTAGAACCAATGCTATTCGGGTGTCATTTGTGGTAGTTTAATTTAGTTAAACTGAAGACGTAAGTTTACAAACGTATAGTGCATTCAATTATCTTTCATTTGATACCAAATTTTGTCTTACAAACCCAACAATAAAATTTTAAATACCGTGTAGTTTTTTAATCCCAACCTCTCACTTCTGGTACCCGGGTGCGAATAGCCGCAGCCATAATTAAATGATTTAGTTGTCGTTGTTTTATTTCTTTAATTCACTTATTACAAACAAGGGAAACAATTTACCAATACAAGTATTATTAATGCCCTTACAAAATTGACCAGGAAAACATTTACTGCTGCTAATCAAAATGCATAAAATCTGTTTTTTAATCCAAAAAGCAACAGCTAGCAATGGGAGCAATGGGAGCAATGGGAGCAAATGCAATTTTCTGGTTTTCCACACCTCAGGGCTGGGGAGGTACTTTTACCCCTGGTTAAGAACTTGTGCAGTAATTTGATATCATTGACTGGTGAATTTCTTAAGGGTTTTTAAAGAACTGTAATGGACGGAGTGAGTTTTTTTTAAGAAGGGGGGTGCAGAGATTTGTGACCTTATATTTGAGGAGGGGGGGGTCTAACTTTTTGTGACGATGGGGGGAGGGGAGGTCAAAAATCGGCAAAACTTGCGTGACGTCATTTATGCATGGCCCCAAAGCAGATCATTTTTTCAACACTGAGAGACAAAGATAAGAGCTAGGGAACCCTTGATGTTGAGTCAGTATTTTACCTAAGGCAGAGGAACGTGTAGGAACCAGTGATGTTGAGTCTTGTACCCAGGTTTGGCGACAAGATCTCTTTATTTATTTATTTTTTAAATTTGTGACTGATTTTAAAACGATAATTTATAAATGACGTAACTCACGCACATTAATTGTTTGAATAAAAGTAATATAACCGACGCATTAGTATTACGTAACACCTAAAAAAACGCAGAGAGCATCTTTTCTGATAAACTATAGAATTAGAAGAAACTAAATTTCGGTATGCGCCAAATTGCATCCTTGCCTTTTGAATGTATCCAAGTAAATTTTGCGGAGAACCCCCCCACCCCCCAAACTCCTTACTCCCCATCAAACATAAGTCTCGTACCCTTTTATTTAAAAAAGTTACAAAAATAAACTGATATAATCATAATCATTATCCATTTTAATTGTTAAAATAATTATTTTGTTGTGTGGTTAGTTTTTAAAAGTAAATCCCCCCCCCCAAAAAAAAAAAACAACATCAAAACCTGGCCACTGTGATGTTTTTGTTTTTTAAATATCATAGTTGATCTTAATATTGATTCTTTGTCAGAAAGTTTCCAGTTAATGAAATAACAAGGCAACAAATTTTTAAAGGATTAAAAACATTTCGTCTTGTTCTCAGACGTGCAAGAAATCACCATCGAATATTTTCACACTTTCCAAATATAGTAATTTCTCTTCGAATTTTATGACACCCCCAGTCTACGTTGCTACTGGAGAAAGACATGTTTTCTTATGTAACATTTATAACAACCAATTTACGAGCGTCTATAACACAGGAAAGGCTTACATCTTTGACTATACTGTCTAGTGAGAAAGGCTTACATCTTTGGTTATGCTGTCTAGTGCGGAAAGGCTTACATCTTTGACTATGCTGTCTAGTGAAAGTGAGGCTGCCGGTGGACTTCCCATGCCAAAATCCAGAAAACTATTTGCTTTAAGAGTAGTTTTATATAATAGTTATTATGTCAAAATTTTAAACATTCAAAATACGTATACGAGCGCTTAAGGGCAATTGTTAGTTTTACGTCTATGCAACGAAAGTCACTTTAATTTCAAACAGATTAGTATTTAATGTTCTATTTAAAATCTAACTAATAAGTTTGTTTGTATTGTTTATGCTAGTATTTTGTCATACAGCACCTTTATTAATGGTTAAAATCAACCTGAAAATTTGTAGGAGAAAGGGGCGCCAAAATGTAAAACTGTCTGGGGGCGCCACAATGGCTAAGGCTGGCCCTGTGGGGAGATGGATGGTAGTTGAATGATGCATGGGGTGGGAAGGGTGAATGAAGCTTGGAACTTGTATGGAACTTTCATCATCTCTAATGTTACTTCGGATCGATCTTGGACGTTTTTACATGAATAGCGTCTTGTAAGCTGTGCATCGCTGACATCCAGCGCATATCCTCGTCACGCGTTTCACAGGTAGACCCCAGTTAAAGGCAAAATTTAGAAAACAATATATTTTGAAATCCCTTTGTATATAGAAGGTAAAGATCAGGGGTTCTTAACCTTTTCGCAGTGCCGAACCCCTTCTTGAATTCAAAACATTTCTCGTACTCCCATCTCAATTACGATCTCACCCCTACCCCCACGTTAACAAAAATAATAATTATAATACATATTAACTTTACTGAGACTTCCTGCACCCCCCTCACACTGCCACCCCTGGTTAAGAGCCCCTTTGTATAGATTACAGAAGACTCTAAAATTATAACCGCAAGCGTTTACATCCACACACAAAAACATACACACCCACCCACACAATCACATACTCACAACGCACCCACTCACACCACACACCCATCTGGTCATGATTCTGGTCATATCAAGTTGCCTGGCTCAGTTCTGCTACAACTGAAGAGCAACGTCCAAAACTAACGTTCTCTAAATGCATATGAATATGTCTTGCTCACCTGGTGGTAATAAATGACCACATTGAAACAGTAATGTCCGGCAAATATTATAATGTCATTACATCAAACATTAACTGCATTTATTGTTATTATAGGTTAGGACACACTTCGTCCGACATCTCTCTATAACGTGTCTCTTATATAATTTTTCTCTACCTCACTTTCTCTACCTCTCCTTCTCTACCTCTCTCTACCTCACCTTCTCTACCTCTCCTTCTCTACTTCTCTTTCTCCACCTCTCCTTCTCTACCTCTCTTTCTCTACCTCTTCTCTACTCCTCTTTCTCCACCTCTCTTTCTCTACCTCTCCTTCTCTATCTCTCTCTACCTCTCTCTACCTCACCTTCTCTACCTCTCCTTCTCTACCTCTCTTTCTCCACCTCTCCTTCTCTACCTCTCTTTCTCAACCTCTTCTCTACTCCTCTTTCTCCACATCTCTTTCTCTACCTCTCCTTCTCTACCTCTCTTTTGCGACCCCTCTTTATTTTCCTCTTTTTCGACCACTTTTTCTCTACCGCTCTTTCTCTGCCTCTCTTTTCCTCTCCTCACAAACACTCATTGCCCTTAAGGTAGACACATTTCCAGACTCATTCTTGCTCTGCTGATAGTTGGGCCACCAGTTCGTACCCCCCGTGACGTCAACTCTACCGAAGTGAGACTTTAGCAAGGACGTGAATAATATGAATGTAATTTAGTTTGTTATTAGAGTTCACCAGCCTGGCTTTTATTATGCACATTCTGTGATGCGGTCTTTCTCAAATAACATTCCGCGCCTCCATTTCGATTCGTCGGAGTAATTAATTCATGATTTAAATATCAGAGATTGGAGTTGTCACAGATTGCAGTTGTCACAGATTGGAGCTGCCCTATATCAGAGGTTTTCAACCAGGGGCCGCGGACCCTTGAAGTGCCTCAAAGTTACGCCAATGATCCGTGGAACTTTAAACTGAAGGGGTCAGGAGAAATAAAAACATAATTTATTATTTGCTGATTACTTGCTATGGTTAGGGGTTAGGGTTGGAGTTAGGGTTGGGGTAAGGCTAGGGTTGGAGTTAGGGCTAGGGTTGGAGTTAGGGCTAGGGTTGGAGTTAGGGTTGGGGTAAGGCTAGGGTTGGAGTTAGGGTTGGGGTTAGGGTTGGAGTTAGGGCTAGGGTTGGAGTTAGGGTTGGGGTAAGGCTAGGGTTGGAGTTAGGGTTGGGGTTAGGGCTAGGGTTGGAGTTAGGGCTAGGGTTGGAGTTAGGGTTGGGGTTAGGGTTAGGGTTGGAGTAAGGGTTGGGGTTAAGGCTAGGGTTGGAGTTAGGGTTGGGTTTAGGGCTAGGGTTGGAGTTAGGGTTGGGGTTAGAGTTAGGGTTGGGGTTAGGGCTAGGGTTGGAGTTAGGGCTAGGGTTGGAGTTAGGGTTGGGGTTAGGGCTAGGGTTGGAGTTAGGGTTGGGGTTAGGGCTAGGGTTGGAGTTAGGGTTGGGGTTAGGGCTAGGGTTAGATTTGGAGTTAGTTAAACATTTTAAAATTCTTTTTAAAATGCTTCCTCTTTTTTTACTTTCATAATCCGAGCTTAAATATGAGTCTATTCAAAGATTCCATGGATGAATGACCTCAAGCAATGTCACCATGCTTTTAAATCTGACTTATTGCAGTCTGGCTAGACTGCTAGATGGCCTAGACTGCTAGATGGCCTAGATTGCTAGGTGGCCTAGATTGCTAGATGACCTAGATTGCTAGGTGGCCTAGATTGCTAGATGACCTAGATTGCTAGGTGGCCTAGATTGCTAGATGACCTAGATTGCTAGGTGGCCTAGATTGCTAGATGACCTAGATTGCTAGGTGGCCTAGATTGCTAGATGACCTAGATTGCTAGGTGGCCTAGATTGCTAGATGACCTAGATTGCTAGGTTTCCTAGATTGCTAGATGGCCTAGATTGCTAGGTGGCCTAGATTGCTAGATGGCCTAGATTGCTAGGTGGCCTAGACTGCTAGATGACCTAGATTGCTAGGTGGCCTAGATTGCTAGATGACCTAGACTGCTAGATGACCTAGATTGCTAGATGACCTAGATTGCTAGGTGGCCTAGATTGCTAGGTGGCCTAGATTGCTAGATGACCTAGATTGCTAGATGACCTAGATTGCTAGGTGGCCTAGATTGCTAGGTGGCCTAGATTGCTAGAGGACCCAGATTGCTAGGTGGCCTAGATTGCTAGGTGGCCTAGATTGCTAGATTAGAAAGTTTCTCTTAATGTGGACAAGTTCCTGGACCAACAATTTGATATCTGGACTAAACCGGGCAAAAGTGGGGGGGGGGGGGTTGCATTCGTCCGTCTTCAGGGTTGCTTCCTACCTGTACTCCAGTAGGTGACTCAACACTTTGTCACTATATGACAGTGACTCAAAATTTTGTCACTATATGACAGTGACTCAACACTTTGTCACTATATGACAGTGACTCAACACTTTGTCACTATATGACAATCTCTCCGCCAACTTTGGCAGGCGAAAGTCAAAGACTTGCTGATTAGTCTTGCTGCTTGAATTTCTTTCAAATAAATTTGAATTTCTCATTCCCTCGGCAGGTCAAATGCCCTGATTGTCGGTAAGGCTCCAGCTGGAATGGTCTCCGGTAAAGCCCGCCTGGTAACACGCCTTTTTCATAGAATCCCTGTACAAATCCATAGCGTAGACAGGGCCATCTACTCATCTGCCTGAGAGAACTGCACGTGAGTGAGTTGGACATGAGTGAGTTGTACATGAGTGAATTGGGCATATGTGAGTTGGACACTAGACGGCTGGACACACAGTCAGCTGGACATGGTTGATCCACGGTAGGTGACATACTCAACTAATTCACAATACTACGTCGTGTTCAGGAGGCGATGATCACCATGTTTAAACCAATGTTCTGTTGAAATGACTTAAAATAGACTGTAGTGGGTGATTTGTTTAATTGTACCAGAGTTTCCCAAACTGCACTCCTATCCCTCTCATGTGTTATGAAAGGTCACCAACACATAGTAGGAAAAAATGACATTCGGCGCAAAATATGACAAAACTTTGGACATTAACAAATTGACTGCACATCGCGTTCAGCTTGGGAAGGGGGGTGGGGTGAGAGTGGATTTATGTTATGTATTAGCCTCATTGTTTCCACCTGGCCCATAAGGCCTCCAGGTAAACTGGCCTAGATATCGGGCAACAATGCAGAGGTTAATCATACATGCTCATAACAGCAGAGGTGAGGATATTTATAACTATGACACAGCACGTGAAGAGCTGAACGATATCATACGACTCAGGCTTTTTTCTATGAACAAAAGTAGGAACCTGAATAAGTTCTATGACTGATTCCCATGCTACTGCTCTGAACACATATAGACAGCTTAAAGGTCGGAGACAAAGATGCTTAATATTTTGCTTTGGTATGTCTCAACTGTAGACATATTGTAAGATGAAAAAAAAAAGTACTAAATGTTATCGGAGTTCAGACTGATTTGTATGCTCTAAGTCAGATAAGAAAATTATATCCGATCTCGTATCCGGTTTAAATCTTTGGATATATTGAAGAAGGAAAGTCGATAAAGATCTTCTGCACTTTCTTGACTTGTTGTCACGAGTTTTCATGTGTACTCTAAGAAAACACAAATATGGACCCTTTTTTTTTAGACGGCAAGGAGATCTCGTAAGTCCTTAAGAAGGACGGGTCACTGGACCAATCCCCATAGATGCAGACAGGCACATGATGGACAGAGCTGCTATGTTGACATCAAGACAGTTTTCCCTGGACAGGAAGGAGAGAGTCAGTCAAGAAAGATAACGTTATGGACATGGTTGATTCATGGTGATCGTTTGCACCATAGTCTGTACTTACAACAACAAAAATGCAATCCTTTCATAGTGAGTCAAACAATAATAAGGTCAACTGACGTCACATGTGATACAAACATTGATGAGATTCAAATAAGCAAGTCGAGTCTCCTTCCTAACGCCAATTTTGTTCAGTAAATTTTTTTTAATGCACTTGTTATTTTCTTCGATGGCGACCACATGCAATGCTTTTTCCTAATTAGGAAGATCGTTGATGACGTCCGAACAGTGTTTCTTTCAGGCATACCTCCGGGGGGGCAATTGCCCCCCCCCCCGGAGCAAGTCAAGTGCCCCCCCCCGGGGGAAAATGTGTAAGAAAAAATAATTTTAAAAAAAAAAAACTACTCTAAAATTAATTTTTATAAAATTTTTACAAGTTATTGAAATGTGTGCCTTTACTCGATTACAATTATTGTAACAAATAAAATATCGCTTTGATCGATATATATTGATGATCCATAGCGTTCAGGTTAATCTTGTTACAGGCTCGCAGAAATCGATTATAAATATGGTATTGTTTTGACAATTGGCCGCTCCTGATCATAAGCTTAATCTTACTTTTTCTGATTCGCAGATATCGGTATCTTTTATTTAATTACATTTTGAAGCTGCAAAAGTTGAAAGACTTTTTAATAACCCTGTATTAAACTACCTTTTCATCGATATAAATGTCTGTAAATTAAATATAGTTCTTGCTAAGAAAAAAACATGTGCAATCTGTTTTCAAATGATATTGTAAAATAGTATTTTGCTTTAAAAAATCATTTTAGCAAACATTTTAATGTAGTAGATTCCATAGATGTATGCTGACATAGATAAAATGAAAATTTAAAAATAATAATAATAATAATTTTAAAACAAAAAATTAGGAATTTACCCGTTACATACAAATAGTGGACATTTCATCATAATTATTAAATCGAGTGTTTCTAATTTTTTAACACAGTTTCGGGAACAGAGTAAAATGATTTTTTTTAAAATAGTCTTTATTTATTAAATCCCAATGACTTTTCTCTTTTAATATAATAATAATAAACAATCTTCCCCAGCTGTTTGAACTATTTAAAAAAAAATATTTTAAGATGATAATCCAGTAGAAAGAATATAATATATATTTAAACGAGGAATTAAAAAAATCGAGTATTTCAATTATCTTGTAAATGCTATTTTTGGTAGTAGTTAAAAAAAATTATATGGAATTGGTAAAAAAATTGTTTTCAAGTATAATATCGAAGAGGCAAGTTGTAATGATCTGAAGCAAATTATTGTAGTCTAAATTTCTTAATTAACATTTCAATCAACTGAATATTGAGAATTGAAACTTTAATAATTTATACGAAAAAAAATCACACATTAATAAATATATGAGTCTTTTGTAAACAATTCTTGACTTCTGAACAATTATGTCGGTTACATATGATTTATAAATAAATACCAATTTTGAAAACCCATAAAGATATAGTCTTTAGCCTTTTGTACAGAAAAGCTTTTTTTCTTTTTGACTTTGGTGAAACTTGGAAATATTTTGAAATAAACGTATGTTTTTTATTTTTATTTTTCGTTCAAAATGTAAAACTATTTTAGCATTTCTTTTTTGGGATGGATACCTTTTTGGAAGGAATTCTTTTTTCTTAATTTTAAAAATACTTTGTAGTAAATTCATTATTTTTATGTAGTTGATCCCAAAAATATTTTAAAATAATAACTTTAAAAATACATTACTTTTCAATTTTGAAAAAAATGTTTGCATACCACACTTAGTCAAGCAGAGACGTCGCTTGACTTTTTATGGCACCCGTGCTACTTTTCGGTTTTTTCCTTCCCTACCTAGCAGTAAAAGTTGATAATTTAATGTAATTACAGCCCAACTTTAAGCCCCTAAAAAATACGAGGCCCCATGCAGCTATGTGGGTTGCAGACCTCACACGATGGCTCTTAGGTCAAATGACACATAAAATCTTAACTAGCATCTCTTCCGTTGCTCTACAGTTAAGTGTTTAATGATGCGAAACTAAATTTAACTACGGTATGTAAAAAAAAATGCATTCTTGCATTTTTAATTTATCAAAAAATTTACGGGCCTATAAATTTGTAAGGGGCGAGTCTAAGCTAAGGAGTATCTCTCGATAAAAAACATACCCTAAGGGCTCCCAATTGGACTGAATTAATTTAATATTGTGCTGGTGGAAGAGTTAGTGATGTCCTGTTATTATCGTTATTTCTAGCGCTTCCCACCCAAATGTCTGAAATGTTTACATCAGTGGGGCTTCATCCCATTTTGGGCCCTGACCTGCTCCACAACATTCTTCCATTGGGATCGATCCATAGCTTTACACCTCCATGTGCGAACCCCAACCTTTGTAAGCCCTTCTCTACATCGTCAATCCATCTCAGTCTTGGTCGACCGGTGAGCCGTCTGCCCCTAGGTTTCTGCCTGTAGATCGTATTTGTTGCTCCAGAATCCGGCATCCTTTCAATGTGTCCTGCCCAGGGCAGTCTGCATTTTTTTTATATTGTTGTGACTATGGATGGGTATTTCTACAATTGATATAGCTCTTAGTTTGTACGGATTCCCAAAACAAAATTGTCTATTATCGGGTCATATATTTAGCAGGTTCTCTGCTTTTCTGGTAGGAACCAAGTCTCACTACTGGTCTTGTGATAGTGGTGTATACTGCCTTCTTTGTTCCCTTAGCGAGATTTTTGCTTTGAAGTAGCTTTTGTAAATTGAAATAAGAACGGTTGCATGCTGTTATTCTTTCTTGCACCTCCGATTGTATTTCCTCTTGCTTATTTATAGTCACCCCTAGATATTTGAAAGTAGCTACCCTCTCAAAGGCGTAGATGTTCATATTGACGAAGTCATCAGTGCTTATTTCCTGACATTATCATAAATATTGCCTTCGCTTTATTTACATCAAGACCAGCTTTGACCGTCACATCTTCTAGTTCCCTGAAAGTTTTAATTATATCATCAATGCTGTTTCTACCAAGTAGCGCTATATCGTCTGTGTAGGCCAGGTATTGCAGTGTCTGGCTTTATAAAGTTCCTTATGGTTGTTCTGTACCACCTCTCAGGTGCTCACACGTATGTTTCTAATGCTTTTTTTCTAAAGTGATGTTGAAAATGATACACGGATTTCATTGTCTGAGGCCCAGATTGATTGGGAACTCCATCAAGTACTCCCTCTGTACTTGGTTTCTACTTTTGTAGTTATCCATCGTCATATGTATGAGTCGGGTAAGTTTGTTAAGGACTCCAAGTTCCAGCACAGCATCGTTCGTGTATTTCCTGTCTATGCTATCATAACCTGATTTGTAGTCCAGATATAGTTGGTGTATGTGGATGTATTCTTAGCATTTTTCTACGAGACATCTAACAGTAAATATATGAACGTTTGAAATGCCCCTTCACACATTGTCTTAAAGATACATTGAATACAGTGCATGATACCCTCACTAGGTAACTCTTGTCACCAATGAAATATCCGCATCAACACCAGGCACAGAAACATTGCAAATCCCATCAACATTCATAGGAGCCATAATGATCAAAAAATTGATCGTGGGCCCTTAATAGACAGAAAAAGAAGAAGAAATTTAGTTTGTGTCTGGCACTGGTCGCCAACACGCCTCCCCCGACGCTTGAATAATTATTTCCCCCGATCAAATGAAAGTCTTATCAAAACATTCGAATCATGTATACTCCAAAATGCATCTTTTGATTGTTAAACAATCACACATTTTCTGCTGCCCTACTTCCCGATAAAAATTACTTGCCATGACACCCAAATTTGGTGCTGATATATACACTGCCCAGCGGCGTGCCTAGTGTTAGCGCCACCCTAGGTGGGTTAACTTTTTTGCTACGCTACCCTTCTCGATAGAAACTCTGCAGATGTCCGAAAATCCCGCCGCTCTATCTAAAGAAAAAATGACACCTGGGAAGACCAAATGTTCGCCCCCCCCCCACTGCTACGTCACTGACGTGAGTCTTTGATGACAGGAGACAAGATTCATTTTTACACCCCCCTCCCCCGCTAAACTCTGAAACCTATTATTTTCATCCATTAACACTATATCCCATTAGATGCCCCCGCTAGTCTGGCGCCCGGGGACATATGTCCCATCTGCCACCCCTTAGCTACGCCTCTGGCCACTGAAAAACTGGCACTGCCCCCCCGAACGTCAAAAGTGCCCCCTCGGGGGAAAATTTCTGAAAGAAACACTGCGTCCGAAGCACATGGCACCCCGCGCAAATGCCCGACTTGCCGGAACCCTGAACCGGCCCTGCTCCCTTGTGTAGCCGACCCTGCTCCCTTGTGTAGCCGACCCTGCTCCCTTGTGTAGCCGGCCCTGCTCCCTTGTGTAGCCGGCCCTGCTCCCTTGTGGAGCCGACCCTGCTCCCTTGTGTAGCCGGCCCTGCTCCCTTGTGTAGCCGACCCTGCTCCCTTGTGTAGCCGACCCTGCTCCCTTGTGTAGCCGGCCCTGCTCCCTTGTGTAGCCGACCCTGCTCCCTTGTGTAGCCGACCCTGCTCCCTTGTGTAGCCGACCCTGCTCCCTTGTGTAGTCGGCCCTGCTCCCTTGTGTAGCCGACCCTGCTCCCTTGTGTAGTCGGCCCTGCTCCCTTGTGTAGCCGACCCTGCTCCCTTGTGTAGCCGGCCCTGCTCCGTTTGTTTTATTTTGAAGAATAGAGTGGAGACAAGTATTTATTTCATGGTGGGTCAAAGAAAAGGCGGGTTTGATGGGTCAAAGAAAAGGTGGGGTTGATGGGTCAAAGAAAAGGTGGGGTTGATGGGTCAAAGAAAAGGCGGGGTTGATGGGTCAAAGAAAAGGTGGGGTTGGTGGGTCAAAGAAAAGGTGGGGTTGATGGGTCAAAGAAAAGGCGGGGTTGATGGGTCAAAGAAAAGGTGGGGTTGGTGGGTCAAAGAAAAGGTGGGGTTGATGGGTCAAAGAAAAGGTGGGGTTGATGGGTCAAAGAAAAGGCGGGGTTGATGGGTCAAAGAAAAGGCGGGGTTGATGGGTCAAAGAAAGGGCGGGGTTGATGGGTCAAAGAAAAGGTGGGGTTGATGGATAAAAGAAAAGGTGGGGTTGATGGGTCAAAGAAAAGATGTGGTTGATGGGTCAAAGAAAAGATGTGGTTGATGGGTCAAAGAAAAGGTGGGGTTGATGGGTCAAAGAAAAGGTGGGGTTGATGGGTCAAAGAAAACTCGGGGTTGAGAAGTTTTGAGTTATGATTTGAAACAGCTTTTTGATCGTTGATTAACTGGCCATCAATACATAATAAGCACTCAGTGACACCATTAGCTGCCTGGCCAACTATATCCTTATAAGCATTCAGTGATAGCATTAGCTACCTGGCCAAATATATCCTTATAAGCATTCAGTGATAGCAGTAGCTAGCTGGCCAAATATATCCTTATAAGCATTCAGTGATAGCAGTAGCTGACTGGCCAAATATACCCTTATAAACACTCAGTGATAGCAGTAGCTGACTGGCCAAATATACTCTTATGAGCCCTCTGTGATAGCAGTAGCTAACTGGCCAACTATACCGTTATAAGCACTCAGTGATAGCAGTAACTAGCTGGCCAACTATACCGTTATAAGCACTCAGTGGCACAAAAGATTCTCATTTTTGCCATTAACCGATTTTTGGAAAGTTTCCTTATGATTTTCATATATTTTCTCTAATTTTATTGAACTGAAAGACCCTTTGAATCTCATACTTAATGTCATTGTTAAATACTAGACAGATGTCACATGACATTTAACCCTTTGAATCTCATACTTAATGTCATTGTTAAATACTAGACAGATGTCACATGACATTTAACCCTTTGAATATCATACTTAATGGCATTGTTAAATACTAGACAGATGTCACATGACATTTAACCCTTTGAATCTCATACTTAATGGCATTGTTAAATACTAGACAGATGTCACATGACATTTAACCCTTTGAATCTCATACTTAATGTCATTGTTAAATACTAGACAGATGTCACATGACATTTAACCCTTTGAATCTCATACTTAATAGCATTGTTAAATAATAGACAGATGTCACATGACATTTAACCATTTGAATCTCATACTTAATGGCATTGTTAATACTAGACAGGTGTCACATGACATTAACCCTTTGAATCTCTTTACACATCTTCTCAAATGGCATTACTTCAACACTTGTATTTTATGACAGCATCAAGTGTCACCAATAGACTTAAGGTCACCAAAAGACTTAAGGTCACCAATAGACTTAAGGTCACCAATAGACTGAAGGTCACCAATAGACTTAAGGTCACCGATAGACTTAAGGTCACCAATAGACTTAAGGTCACCAATAGACTTAAGGTCACCAATAGACTTAAGGTCACCAATAGACTTAAGGTCACCAATAGACTGAAGGTCACCAATAGACTTAAGGTCACCAATAGACTTAAGGTCACCGATAGACTTAAGGTCACCAATAGACTTAATCAGCTACTTTGAATGTTACACACTACTTAAAGAATCCAAGTCTACTAATTTTTAACAGCACAAATTGATGCTTTTAAATTTAATGTTTCAAATTGGGTCAAATCTATTCATAGAGGACATCTAAAATTGGCTAAAACATCTTTACCGAAAGTAAGAGATTCGGTAAACAATTTAAGTAAAGATGGTTTAGCCACTATTTCAGGAAGTGATTCAGTAACAGTTCATATTGGAATATTTCAATTGACGTTAGTTTCAGTCCGGCTGTGTGACATTAGATTGTAATCGACAGCTTCTGGAAAAATTAACAATGAAGACGCACAGAAGCACGTGTCCTCGTTCACGTTTCCTGATTTTCACTCTACTACTACTATCTAAAAACCTAACTCAACTATTTCCTTTCCATATTAAATAACATAAACAACACAAACACAAATAACTCCACATATTTCCTTACAAAACCTTAAATCCAGCATACACATCAAGTACCACCACTCTCGGGCGCAGAATTATAGGCTAAAATTGTGTTTGGTTACTTCTAATCGTCCCGCCTCTCCCTCGAGACCATGATGCAGTGTCGACAAGAAGCAGACTACGAGACCGTGATGCAGTGTCGACAAGAAGCAGACTACGAGACCGTGATGCAGTGTCGGCAAGAAGCAGACTACGAGATCGTGATGCAGTGTCGACAAGAAGCAGACTACGAGACCGTGATGCAGTGTCGGCAAGAAGCAGACTACGAGACCGTGATGCAGTGTCGACAAGAAGCAGACTACGAGACCGTGATGCAGTATCGACAAGAAGCAGACTACAGGACGCTCGTTGGAAATAAGACACTTTACAGCACAATAACATTAAGAACAGAAAAGCAATATTTACTTAACTGCCTAGCATCCATCGTCGGGTCACATCCAATGTTAATATAGGCGTTGGCACAAGCCTCATCTGTGACACTGTGACATGGTTTTATTCCAATGTTAATATAAATTGTTACACAAACCTCATCTGTGACACAGAGACATATTTTTATTTTATCTTTTAAAAGTCATTTACAAGTGTGGTGTTTAGTTTGATTACAGCACTAATCGGCATTAAACACTTTGGTGAATTGTTCGTGTGCATCGGTCAAGTGTGGTACGGGCACCCCTGGGGGTAAGGGAAGAGTTTGGTAGGGGCACGCGATGCAAAGGAAAACATAATTTGTGTATGTTATGTTATTAAAGAATATGCACATTTTTTTTAAAACTAGGGGTACTCAGTGTTAGGAAAATTATAGACAGGGGTATACAGATGGCAAAACGTTGGGAAACACTGGTGTATAGCATTCATTATCATGTGAACCGACGAGATGAACCTGCCAGATGGGCAATGATAAAATGGTTTTATACGAGTAGAACATTTAGTTATTCACAATAAAGTCCTCAGATCGTGTAGCACATAGATTCATGTTGGAAGGTTTAGAAACTTTGTCAAATAAATAGATAGTATCTTTGTATCTAACTGCACCAAATGGGGAGTTATCACCTGCCTGCCTCTCACCAAATTGGGATTTATCCCCTGTCCGCTTCTCACCAAATGGGGAGTTATCACCTGTCTGCCTCTCACCAAATTCCAAGGCAACACCTGTCTGCCTCTCACCAAACTGCAAGGCAACACCTGTCTTCCTCTCACCAGAGGAGTGTTCTGCCACATTATACAAAAACAATTCTAAGGGTCATATGAAAACATAAACCAGAACATACCATCTCTGGGAAGAAGGGGTTGTATACTGATAACAACTTGTAATCTCAACGCCTAGAGCAGACCCATAAGTGGAAGGGATCTCTGGATAATTTCTTCGTCAAATTAAGAAGGATATTTGCACATTGCCGCCTACTATGGCATACCCAAAATAGTGGGGGAAAATATCTATGAGAATATTGAATGTATTGCTCTTCACAAAGCAAGTGACTGAACATTTCCTAACTAGGACTGGAATGAGGCAAAAGTGTATTCTCTGATCGAAGAGCTTCTCGGTGAACTGGTTCGATCTACATTAATTTTAAGGGAAGCAACAACGGATACCGTGGACACTGACCTCAGTGTCTGAAGACTACTGAAATGACAGGGGATGATTGACAGGCAAGTACAAAGATGCATAAGGACAAGACCAGGCTAGTACAAAGATACCCAGGACAAGACCAGGCTAGTACAAAGATACCCAGGACAAGACCAGGCTAGTACAAAAATGCCCAGGACAAGACAGACAGCCAGATTCGTGAGCCTTAAAGTCAACGCTAGGAAAACACAGATCATGAAGAAAATCTGTCATCTTGGAAACTGACAACTAGAAGACTTAGAGGGTATTTGACGATAGTGCCAAATACAAGGCGTGGAGAGTATTGAAGAAAAAGCCAAATACAAGGCGTGGAGGGTATGAGTATATTTAAGAACACGCTTACAGCAAATGATGACAGTGACAAGAAAATCAGAGCGAGGTACGCTGACAGCTATAAAGTAATCGAGCATTGAGTGTCCTCGAATAAAACTAGAAATTATTTATTTCAAGCAATATCTTCAGTCTACTAGCCAAGGATGGATAGCCAAGAGCAGTGCTAAGATGGACAGCACTGAAATCTACATCCCAGAGAAAATGAAGCCATAGAAGAGCCAAATTAACCCTGGTCCAGAGCAACAGCAATGCATTAGCTGACCCTGCAGACATATCCCACGGGAAAAGCTGATATAGAGAAGTTAATTTGCCTGGCCGTTACACCAGGCATTGAACCAGAATTGAGTGAATGTACCCCACAAAGAGAAGAATTTATTATATAAATGTAATATTAACAAATCAAAGTGAATGCAGACTTCATCTTGGTATTGCTGATGGCGTCAGCTGCGGTATACTGTGATTGGTGGAACGTGTTGGTGAGGCTTGCAGAGCGAGAGCTCTTCCAAAATTAATAGTTTTATTGCAAGAAATTCAAAGTTCGTTGGGACTTCTTGTTTCAGGTCTACGCCTGATCACGTGATCAGTTTCTGATGAACTTATTTTGAATGAAATATTTCCAAGCATGAAACTCTTAAATAAACATAATTTCTTACATGTGACTTTATTAAGAAGCAAGCGCAAAGTCACATTTCAGAAGAAGTTCAATTTAGTCGACGCTCACTTCTTAAAAAATAGCCCTGACAATTTTCTGTGGGAGGAATGAGAACCACTGATTTGCTTTCGGTGTTTGGGGAGACAGGGTGTAGCTAAAAGTGGGAGATACGCTTAACTGAGATTGATTATTTGTTGAAAGTTGGGCAGGGGAAAACAATGCGTGATGCATTTTGTTTATATGAACGAGTGATTGCCCCTGACGATTTCTCATGGAGTTGGCTCCATCTACGTGAGTCTAAATATTTTGTATGAATGGAAACAGGGCGGGAATTGGGGGGGGGGGGGGGGGGGATTGTGGGCTTGGGCCATAATATGAATGGATGTCTGTTGGTCTTGTAACTGAGAGAACAGTTGTTCAGAGGCTGGGCTAGAGACAATATGGGAGACTGGGCCAGAGACAGTGTGAGAGACTAGGCTATAGACAGAATGGGAGATTTGCCTTCAGAGACTTCTAGAATTCTTTACACAGTTGTAAAATAGCTGTAGGTTACGTAAGATATTAGTTTGTTCTTAGTCAGGGTGGGAGGCAGTTGCCTTAAAAAGGGGGCCGTCAGTCCCGGGCAGTACTTTTAATCCTGATTTTGAGGGGCGCCATTTCGTCCACCTGGAGAGGTTGTTTTTTTTTCGTGGAAAGGGGGATTCCAAAATCTTTGTCCGCCCCGGTTGGCACTAACCCTTGCTACTCCACTGATTGGAGATCAATATTTCTAAATTGTATCGATAATTTAGGTAAACATTTATTTAAAGGTAAATTTTGTGTACAGTTTCAAATCAGGTAGGCCCTGGTAGGCCATTAAAAACGATAAAATTTGCGCCATTAAATGCTATGATATTGAGAGAAAGGTTGTAGATAATCTATAAATAGGATGGTGTCAAGCAAGTGCAGAGAGGCCGAAAATCTGCTGGTTATTGATTGACATTGTTTCATTTTAAAATGTTTTTCATTGGATTTATTTCCAATTTTATTTTTATTACCAAAGTGGAAGGAAGCTTTGCATTAAATGAAGGTTTGCATTACATGAATCTTTGCATTAAATGAATGTTTGCATTACATGAAGCTTTGCATTAAATGAAGGTTTACATTACATGAAGCTTTGCATTAAATGAAGGTTTGCATTACATGAAGGTTTACATTAAATGAAGGTTCGCATTAAATAAAGGTTTGCAGAAAATATTCTTAAAGAAAAATGCCGCAATATAAATAAGAGAAACCTGTGTAGAATATATCATTTTCTTTATTTATTTTCTTATAAGGAAGAGAACTCGGAAAGCTTAAAATATAACAAACATACACAGTTACTGCACTTGCAGTAAATTTCTAATTCTCTCATGCAGAGGGGGCGGGGTAAATTTTAGAGTATAGATTTATAAATAAGGGGATACATAAAAGAATCAAATTAATCATTCACATTTGTATAATATATATATATATATATATATATATATATATATATATATATATTAGTGATATTTATACATTTGTATCAGGGATAAATTTCATGAAGTCAAGATGTCAACATTTAAGTTAAAGTAGCCAAATGTTCCTTGACATTTTTTAGCGAGTGTTTCAAGCAGCGATTGATATCTGGGTCATAATAAGACAGGATAACACCTTGACCCAAATACTGATATCTGGGTCATATTAAGACAGGGTAACACCTTGACCCCAATTCTGATAAATGGGTCATAATAAGACAGTTTAACACCTTGACCCTAATTATGATTCGTTAAAGTGACAAGGTCCTCCCAACATGACCAAATAAAATTTTAGTTTGTCCTACAATGTCCTACCTGCCATGGAGTCGTCCCCACCTGAGAAAGATAGAAGAAAGAAAATTAGAGGACTACTTAGCACACATATTAATACATTTCATCCTGTGCACAGAGAGAGATAACGAACAAAAAAAAATAGTGATACAATATTTATTGTATAATAATTGGGGCATGTTTATTGCATAGTAACGGTAACATGTTTGCTGTATAGTAATGTGGACATTTGCTGTATAGTAATGTGGACATTTGCTGTATAATAATGTGGACATTTTGTTGTATAGTAATGGGGACATTTTGCAGTATAGTAATGTGGACATTTTGCTGTATAATAATGTGGACATTTTGTTGTATAGTAATGGGGACATTTTGCGGTATAGTAATGGGGACATGTTAAAGTAAAGTATTGTTGTTTTCAACAGTTCATGAACATTTGTTTGTTGATATGGAACCAGTGCCACTGCTAACACGTTAGAGGACTTATTATGATTAAACTAATTTCTGACGTTCAAATCTGATCTTTCTAATTTTATATAACAATTTTATCGGTAACTCTATCACATTCACTCACTCACTCACTCTCTTACTT